>APFE030624846.1:51598-172565 GCA_000404065.3 Pinus taeda | reverse complement strand
AAAACGGGGCCCACAATTTGGCGTTTCATCTTCCAGGGTTAGGTTTTGGAATGTGAAGGGTTTTTCCATTGTTTCTCAACAATAAATAGGCCTCCGAGCCTCATTGTAACACAGTTTAGAGGCATGTAGCCACACATCTCTTCTCAGAGATAAGCTACCATCGCCCTAGCTGGATTATTTCTATTTCCGGTTGTAAGCATATTTCAGTATTTTCCATTAATGAAATGAAGTATTATTTCCGCTGCATCTTTGTGTATATGGTTATATCTGTATTTCATTGCGTTCCTGTTTAAATCTGGATCACTCGATGAGTTACCTGAAGACATCATCCTTGACAGAAGAACCAGGACTTCACAACGAGGAGATGTGGAATACCTTCAAGTTGGTTTCAAGGGGATGCACCCTAGCAAGGCAAAATGACTGGAAAAAGAAAGAGTGAGGGAACAATTCCCTCACTTGCCAATTGATTGATAAAGCTTTTGGTGGTCCAAAAGCTCCTCAATGGGGAGGATTGATCTAGGTGGATCTCCAGACACAGTGGCATGGAAAAAGCTAAAAATTCAAAGTGGTGGAAAGATGATGAACTTGACATCAAATCGAAGTGCTCATTTCCCTGATTCCAATAGTGCAAATGGCACTCCAATCCGAGTCTGGATGAAGGAGGTAGAGGTAGTTGAAGTTGGGTTGACTTTTGATGACTGGGCAGGTTTAATGAGGACACAATTTACACTTTTTTGGCAGAGGAACTCCAGCCAACTCCAGCCAAATTCTAGGCGAAATCATGGCCTAGTTAAAAAGACTCCTTCAGCTTAAAAACATAATTTTTAAATATGGCCCATTTTTTTATTATAACAAAAAACCAAAAAAAAATTAAAAAAAGGGGTGGGGGCCACCAACCCCGCCACCCCCCCAACCCTACGTAACTGCAACTTTAAAAATGGAGGAGCGAGCCATGACCCCTGACCCCTCCCCACAACGCACGAAATGCAGCATTAAAACAAAGGGTGGGCAGCCATGACCCCACCACCCCACAACCATCACAATGACACCACACCAAGAACCGTGGCCATCAAAGGTGGGCTGACCCTCGGGGCGCGGACCCAACCTTCCATCCATCGGCCATTAATAAAGAAAAAAATGTACAAGGGGAGGGATTGGTGAGGTGGGCAGGCCGCCCAAGGTGGGCCCTAGCCCAACCTCCCTTCCCACTTAAGATTTCATTATGTAAAAAAAGGTAGGAGGCGGGGTTTGACTGCCCAACCTCCTCTGTAATATTGGATCTCAAACCAACTCAGCCAATGGATTTCTTGTGAAATCCGTCAACACATTTTCTATTTAACACGCAGTTTATCAATGCGCCCAGGGACAGAGGAGGCAGTGCAAATAGTTTGAGGCAAAATTTTGCAGGAAGGTCGAATTTTCACTTTGTCAGATTTTAACAAATTTTATATGGTTTCAACACTTCTCGATGCTACGAACGCAATGGCATTGTCCGTTTCTCCATCAGAGTTCTGCATTTTTCGACCATTTATCAGTATGGAGATATAAAACTCCTTTTTGTAACTGATGATTATACTCTTCTTTCTCATGCCACTTAATGAATGAAGGCCTCCCCATTGATCGAGCAGTGCTTGGTGACGTAGTCCAAGTTGAACGAACTCTATTATCAAGTCTTGTTGTCTTCTTTCATGCTTTATGTGTTTCTCCTCTTCTCTCATGTGCACATTAATTTTTTATGTTACGCTACAATTTATGCATGCAATTCTTTAACACATATATAAGCAAAATATTTTGGATCACATGTGGATTCGCAATAATCACACAAAGAAACAATGATGCTAATTTGTGCTTTAAACTATATGTTAAATTTTAATAATATGTCGACCCTGTTTCATTATCCTGCTCTCGTAAGTGTAAAAAAAACGACACGTGCGCAGACCTTTAAAAGGATAAATTTCAAATAAACTCTTTTAAAATTCCTTTGAAAAGAGAATTATTTTTAACTCGTGATTTTGTACGCAAAGCGGATACCAACAATTTTATTTTTAAGAAATTCACTTGCCACAAATCGAAATCATTCCATTCAATGAAATTGCAAGGTTCGACAATTGAAACTAGCACAAGAATTCATCAATTATAACAAAAGAATCCATGAAGGTATGCCATGAAAACCACCATTCTCTCAGATTCAATCTCAACAGCTGAAATATACACAGTTATCTCTGGATCTTCGTAGTGATGCAAATGGCTCTATTCTTTAACATGCAAAAAATACAAATTGGCGTACCTTTTGTATATAAGTTTGAAAACACTATATTCAATGAAATTGCAAAGCTTCAAACAATGATTTAATCAACAATCAACAGTTTCTTCAATCAACTCAGTTCTAATGGAAATCTAACTTGAACTCATAACAAGCACCAGTTTACATCTGCATTGCCTGAGAGCTAGGTGTTGTGTGAGACAGAGACTGTTTCCAAGAAGACGCACACCCAGCTTATTTGTAAAAAATAACTCTGCTGGTTTATGGCTCAATTCAACCTGTTGTCTCTTTAAACCACAAATTGAAGGGGCTACATAGGTAGAAAATGTAGAAAAACGAATCAACGTTGCACAAGAAACTTTGTTTGAAACAGTCACTTTAAAATCACCCCCTCATCGCTCCTTTTTATTTTTATTTTTAGATCCACACTTTTCTATTCACTCCTTTTTTGTTTTTTTTAATAAAGTGAATTAATAATATAATATCATATGTTGACTATTCAAATTTGAGGCCCCGTTTTCTAAACAAAGAGCACTAAAAATCTAACAGATGTGGAACTGATGGAGCAAAATAGAAAAATACCTTAATGCCTAATCAATTTTACCTTCATTAATCTGTCTTGTTACACCACTATTAAACAGGGGAAGGATCAGTCGCTGGCAATTAAGTTTGGGTCGTGACTCCTCCAACAATTCTTCAAGATATTTAGATTCAATAACACGTGTAACGGGATGTTACATACCTTTCTTTACTTGATCGGAGATCATGTATCAACAACCCGAATACCCTTGACAAATGCGGTACTTCGAATGCTCCAGTTAGCAACACACCCAATGAGGAATCAAAGACAGAACCATTATGCACAATGTGTCGACTAAGAATCTTTTGCAAGATCCTCCATTCAAAGCTATAGATCGCCACAAAACTAGTGGCTCATTAATCAACAGGCAAATGAACTACCCGCTTTGATACCACTGTAAGACACACAAGACCTGAAACCAAATAAACAGTATATTTAATGATCTCAAATAATTATGCACATGTTGTAAATATAAATACATATAGGAAACAATTCAATTAGTTCCCGAGAGTTACTGGACACAAATAACTACCCAAACTAACACAAGGTTAATCCCAAGAATTAGTTATCTAACAATCAAGAATTATTTAATATGATTTTTTTTTTAGTTTCGTGCACTAGGTATCTCTCAATTTCTTGCAATGTTCCACACTAACACTTGAATCCACTGTATATTTGGTTTATGTGAAAGTGGCTCTCTCAATTTCTGTTTATGGAAATTATAAAAAAGACTTCGTCATGGCAATTCATCAACATTGTCTATCCATATATCTTTATTACTTGTAATGTTTGTCCTTTAGTTGAAACATTACACAGATCGTCATATGGTATGTAATGACTTCATTTTCTTTCATAGTTTTGAAACATTACACAGATCGTCATATGGTATGTAATGACTTCATGTTCTTTCATACTTTCTTTTTCTTTAATTACATTGCTATTTTTTTGACGAATTATTTATATCTTTTATTATATATAAATTTATTAGCACAATTACATAAGTAATCATCAAGTTAGTGACATGAACAACCATGTATTTAAGTCAAGTGATGTAACTAGTTAATTCCAACATAATTGTACGTGATGAACAATGTGTTTCAAAACTCTGGTTGATATACGTCCATACTCATGATTCTCGTACTCTTAGTTGTTGAGAGTATTACCTCACTATTTTAATTTGTCTATTAAGTGGCATACCTATCAATCCAGGTGTTATGGTGAGAAAATGAACAAACTGAGAAGACAAAACACCATATTTATATAGATGAGTCCTAGGTTATTTCCAAGGTCATCATTTATATCGATAAGAGGCATTGCCAAGATTTAGAGAGGCCATCAAAATTGTAGAAGGATAGTATCCCATCACTTTATTCCTAAGTGTAGTCAATTATCTTTCTTCCTCCTTTCTTATTGTGTTCCCTTTTTTTAATCATTTCATTTTCCTTTTTTTTATTTTCTTCTAGCCTTAATCTTTATATTCATAATAGATTTAAAAAATCTCTTTATATTATTAACTCTGTCAACTTTTCCTATATTACTAATGTTATGCTCTTTAATTTAGTAGGTATAAAATTATATTATATTGCATTTCTATTTTATATTACTTAATATATTCGTATTATTAAATGGAAATAAATTTCATTTGCATCTGAATCTTTCATAAAGTTTGTTTAAAATTAATATATAATAATATATATATATATATAATATATACACTTATAATGATTATTCATTCAAATTCCAAATTTATTTATTATATGATAAATTATTTTGATCTTTTTCATATATATATGGAGTTGTCTTTAGTGTGACTTTTTGGAGTTTCTTATGGGATGGAAAAAATTGTGGTTAAACCTTGATTTGTGTTATTTAAACTAGTTTTTTGATTGTATATATGGATTCAACACCCTAAAAAATCCCTTGGGCACTTCTATTGTTTAGGGGTTACCCATCAAACTTGTGATTTCAACTAATTCATGCTGAATTTTAGAGAAATTAGATCAGAAAAATCCAGCGGAATAACTTCCAAAAAATAGCACTAAAAACAACTCATATATATATGATAAATAAATTAGTGTTTTTTATTTTAATATTAAAACCATATTTTAGTTTTTTTACTTATCTTTTTTAGTTTTGATTTTGAATTTTTCAATATAGATTTTATCATTAAAATCCATTATATGTATTTTTAAATAATTATATATATTTATATTAATATAATTATATATTATATTATATATAATATCTCTTTTATTTTGTTAAAGCTATATTTTTTGTCTTTGTTATTTTCATATTTCTATTTGAATTTTTTTTATTTTCTTTTTATTATATTTATTTTTTGACATTTATTTGAATAATATTATTTATTTTATTTCTCTTATAATTTAACCAATGTATTTTACCATATTTAATGGCTCGTATCTTAGTTCTAATAATAAACCACATTAAGTGGTTAGAACGTAATGACCATAAAAACATCTTATTTCTTTTGATAAAAAGGATGAAACCAAATCATCAAACTTTTGGTTAATTGCTAAACATCTCATTTCTTTTGATAATAAGGATGGAACCAAATCATCAAATTTTAATGTGGTTAATTCCTACAAATAACTACAACTAAACTATCACATGCATATGTCAACAAATATAATAGGCTAAGGCACTTTTAAGAAATTTTAATATCAATTAATAAAAATTTATTTACCATACAATTAAATGCATGTATATGATCGTTCATCGAGTCTCCATTATTCGTCCTTAAGAGGTACAAGTTCTTCTAAAAGAAAAGTTTATGTACCAAATACTTAGATTCATAAAAAGCTCCTAACTTATCATGAAATGCCTTGGTTGTAGTTTCTCTGAGAACTTTTAATAATAATGAATATGAAAGACACTACTAGATTGTGCTTTTCTCCTTCCTTTCTAGCATTTCCAAACTTTTGTCAACGTAATCATAGGTGCAATGCTAGGATCCACTATGACTCATTGTTCTTCTTCTACCAAAAGGTATTACATCTTTAGCTTCCATAGCTCAAATATTTTCCCAATAAATTTCTTATCTTGATTTTCAAATTATTTGTCATTTTATTTCACCACAAGAATCACTATCACAAAGCTCCCAATGAAACCACATTGAAACCAAGTTCATAGATTCAAGATAACTAAACCTCTAGCAATAAAGATGTCTCCTTGAAGCCAAAAAATAGTATGATACCAAGTGTAAGTTTTAAACCTTTACAACAAAGAAATTCATACATGTATTCTTTATAAAAATAAAAACAACAATAGAAAATATTCTTATAATACTTAGGAGATAATAAAAGAAAACCAACCTCTAGTAAAAGTCGTTCCTTGAGACAGTATCTTCTAAAAGCAGGAGCATTCTTTAATCCAAATGGAACAACTCTCTATTGGAAAAATCCTGCAGGGCATGTGAATGATGTCTTATGTCTATCTGCTTCTTCAATCTGAATCTAGTAATAACCAAATTTCATATCAAATTTACTGAAGATTTTATTCTTCTGAATTTTCTGCATTATTACTTCTTGATGAGGTAAAGGATAATGAAAGCTTTGAGTGATTGCATTCAATGGTTTGTAATTAATTACCATTCTTGCTTTACCTCGAACTATTTCGAACTGATTGTGAACCAAAAATTATGAACATGAATAATGGGAAACACTCGGTTCAATCAATCTCGACTTCAACAATTCTTCAATCTACTTTTTAATTTCTTGTTCATCAGAAGGAGTACAAGGAATTAAGTTATCTTTCACTCCATTATCATGCATGGTCACAATTTCTTGCTTGGGGATCTCCTTTTCCCAAAACTTTTGAGGGTCTTCTGAGCAGCTTTAAACTAACCGCTGATATATAGAGATTTGTTCCTGAGTCCATTGTGGATCTATTGCTGCTTTTTGTTTTGTTTTGAGAGCTTCCTTTTCTTCATAAATCTGTAGTACTTTCTGCTAATCCTTGGAATCATTTTTTGGCTTTCTTGTGTTGGTCTTCTTCTGGCTTTCTCTTCTTACTTTAGAGTTTGCAAATTTTAATCTCGGAACAGAGATTGCTTGTTTTTTGAAATTGAAGATAACTTTATCTTCGCTAATAGTCACGGGCAAAATAGAATTGATAAATGGCATACCCAGAATTAAACTCGCAGATGGGTCATAATGCTGTATAGCAGATATCTTGACAATATTCCCACTTATTTTTAAAGAGATATTATCTACATAGTGAGTAAGATTAATTGTACCTATGATTGTTTCTGAAATCAGGATATTCTAGAGAGGTTTACATAATCCCTTAAACAATGATGGTCTGGTAAGATTGTTTGAGCCACCAGTATCAATAAATGCATCAAGATCTATCCAACTATTTTTAACCTGCACAGAGACTGGTATATACAAAAGATTATCTGTTTTTAACATTTTCTTCAAGAAAGTTTGTTCTGCTGGTGGGTCGAATTCAGGAACTGACATTGGAGATGTTTGTCCAATATTTTTATGATATGGAAAAAAAGAGTTTAACTGAGGGAGAATAGGGATAACATGATTTCCTTTGTCTTTCTCTGGTCGGAGAGACCAACTTAAAGATCATGTTTCACTGTTTTCAACACTGTCTGTGTTAGTCTTGAATTCTTCACTATAATGAAGCTCTTCTTCTTCATCTTGAACTGAAAATTCATCAGTAGAACAATCATAACAAATATTCATTTTCTGAACAGAATTGACTAACTCTTCATCTTCTAAAAAAGAAGCATCAGTTATCATATATACATCTGATGGTTCTTCTTCTGATTGTACAAAAGACCAATCATCACAAAATTCTTCAATATCTACACATGCATTCAATTTACCAGATGTGCTTTTTGGACAAGCACGAGCATAGTGTCCTTCCTGTTTGCATATGAAACAACAATTGTTTTTGGATCTTGGTTGTTTCCTCTTCTTTAGAAATCTGAAATTTTTAAAAGGTCATTTGGGATTTGCAATTTTCATGGTCTTGAATTTTCCATACCTTTTATGTTTTCTCCTTTTCTTAAATGGTGTCCATGGCAAAGCAGCATGACAATCATTAGCACTGGGACTTATATCATGTGCTTGTTTTTTCCAACAAAGATATTTGACTTTCTCTTGACACCTGAATAAAAGATCTATCCAATAAATCTGATCTATTGTTTTGCTTTGAAGCTCAATATCTTTAGAAATCAAATCTCCTAAATTTCCTGGTAATTTTGACAGAAAAGAAATTTTATGAACTGAATCATTTGAAAGATTTGCTTTGTAAACTTTGGCCATAAAATCTTGACCAAAAGCTTCAAGATATTTTAAATCTTTCAGTTCCATTCTAGCAAGGTTTGTAATGATTTGCTTCTTCTCGTCTATTGGCTCGGGGACAAAATGTGTTTTCAGTATTACCTCTAGAGTAGAAAGTCCTGCTGCAATGATTGCTTGTCGTTCTGACTCAGGAGGTCTAACCCACCAGTCATAAACTATTCTGGCCATTCTTTTCTCTGCTAGAACAAATATGGACATATTATCGAGCTTTGTAGTTACTTACATTTGGTATAACGCTCCAATCCATATTCTAATTGATTCAACTGGATTTTTTGATTTATCCAAATCCAAAATATAACCACTAGAATTAGAAGCAAATAGATCTTCTTCTATTCTAGGATATTTTTGGACGTCTTTAACAAATTTTGCTTTTTGGATTGATGGCATGATAAAAGATGGAAACTTATAAGCTGCATTTTCAAGAGTCACTATTTTTGCTTTTGTTTTTCTTGGCTGCTCTGGAATAGACTCTATTTTTATTGGTCTGAAAGGTGTTTTAGAGGTGCTAGCTTCTGTTTCTTCTAAATCCCAAAAATTTGGAGTCGACATATCTATAGAAAATTTTGAACTTTGAGCTGCTTTAGATTTTCTTCTTCTTTCTTTTTTCTGCATCCTTGCCTCTTTCTCGGCTCTTTCTTCTTGTTGTTCATCATGTAAGAGCTTAAGATTTGCTAGGATGAGCTCATTTTGTGCACCTAGATCATCTATAGCATTTTCAGCATCAGAACACCATGTGGTAATATAATTACCAATTTGATACAACTGGTCTAAATCGTTTGGATTTGAGGAGTTGTGTTCAACTAAAGGGGCATAATCAGCTCTTGTAGGAGGTTGCTTTGAGGAGGATGGAGTAGTACAAAATTTCATCTTTGGTGGCCATTTGCCTCCTTTTACAAAGCGACGATTAGCATATTGCCATTCTTCAACTGAGGCTATATGGGAATTAAGAATTCTAAGCATCTTATTTACAATAAGAAAAGGCTTAACTTCAAGTATATATAATTCATTTGAAGATAACATAGGTTGACTAGAAGTGTTGGCTGTTTGGGCAGAGGATTCTGTAGATTCTGAGACTGGTAATGCATATTTTCTCGGATGAATGATGGGTTGCGGGATGGAAGGCTTTTCTTGAAGTATTATTATTTTACCTTCTTGCAATGAAGCTCTTTTTCTCAGGCTTCCCGGTTTCTTCTCATCAGCTAAAGACTTGTATTGAAAATACCAGTCGTTTGGTAAACCTATAGAATCATAAGACACTCCCTCCACTTGTGCATTGTTTAAACCAACTGACACACAATCTCTGAGAACTGGCTGTTTTAATCTTGGATGGACTATATTAGTCAATTGGAAGGATGTATGAATTATTGCAAATAAATATTTGCATTCATCAACCATCTATAATCCTTGAACTCCTACCATAAGTTTCCAACAATCCTTCAGATGAGGATCTATAAGACTAATAGAGTAATCAGGAAAAATCGTTCCATATTGTCAACTAGTAGATAGGTTACCAACAATGGTACCTATTCTAGCATGATCATAGTTCTATTGTCGAGTATCAAAAACTTCAGACATGCACAGAGTATTTAAGCCATGTCTAAACAAAGGGGCCAAACCTATTCTTATACCTTCAAAATGTAAATAGGAATATTTTTTGTCTTATGCATATTGGCAAAAAATTTTGATTTCTTCAGTGGTAAACAAAGAGAGAGACACAATCTATACAGAAGGACCTAAGATTTTGATTTTAACTTCCACTTCATTTAAAAGCATTTTCTTCTGAAAGATATTAGAGAGAGGAGTTTTATAAACATCAGTTGCATGAAGAATTGGAGGATTCCAACTTTCAGGATTTTCTACTATGTCTAATTCCTTTTCAGAGTCGATTTCCTTTTCAAAAGATCTAGAATCTACTTCAGTAACAACACGTCTTTCCAGAGTTTAAAAGGATCTGATTAAACTAGCCATTAGGAACGTTGCAAGGCTCTGATACCAGGAGATAATAGAAGAAAGCCAACCTCTAGTAAAAGTAGTTCCTTGAGACGTCGAATATCTACCCCAACAACCCTTAACTAAGAAAATGAACAAATGTTTATATTTGCACCTCTAACTCTCATTGTATTTTCTTCATCATTTACAATATAATATATAATATCCTATGACACTCAAAATCTTAATTTATTAACCCAAATTATATTCCTTAACTAGAATTACATTATAATGGATTGAAAAACTATTGTTTGAAAAACACCCAAAAAAGGCCAAAACAAGACAAAGAAAACCTTATTTATTCATTTATTTTCTGGTACTACACCTTGAAACCTATAACTACGAGGGACAAAAAAATCCTCCTTTTCTCCATGTGCAATGTATAATGCATGAAGCTAATCATTCAAATAATGTAACGCATACCCAACAATGTTTCCTCATAACTTTCATGATTTCCATGAGATATACATCTTTGAGTATCCATTTTTCTCAAGTAATTTCTATAACACACTATAACACTAGATTATGGATTGAATTGGGAGTTAAAGTCATGGATATTCACTCATTGAACATATGATATAGCACAATAATTCATGGGATATTATGGAATATTCCTAATTTTAATGGATATTAAAAATATTTCCCAAATTCCTTTTGTTGAAACCCCATCCCAGTGTAACTTTTTAATCTACAAAAAAAACAAACAAACAAACAATTTTTTACTAGAAATCCTACATATTGAGTTATATTATAACATTTTGTATACCTATTTTTATTTCTACTCCATGTATGGTGAAGACACAATGCTATAATGCTTACATGTAGATTATGTAAATAGATGGACTAATGTTTTTCTTCCTTATTTGAGCTCAACCATCGAGCGGTTAATGGAAATTATAATAATAGTAATTAATTTGTATCGTCCATTAGGGTTCAAGGCATCTAAATTACCCACATCATACCTCCTCTTCTCTTTCCCAAAAAAACAACCAAGCAAAACTAATAGTAATAGAAAAGTTAGTTTTTTACCTGTAAATATGTTGATTTCTACCTCACACTAATTCTTAAAAATTATTAGCACATATTCCTATAACCCTTTATTTAGCTCTGCTTCTATCATATATCTTTTCAATGTCTTCATTAAATTCTTAGTTTCTAATGAAATTTTAATTTTCACTAAACAACAATTTTAAGTACAAGACCATTTTGTTTTTTTAACATAAAAACCTTAATATTTATGGGATCACACAAACACCTACTTGAATCCTTCTCCCCATACCTAATTCTAACTCCCTTAAAATCTACATTTCTATAATAATTAAAATAAATAATATATTAAACCTTCTCCCCACATGCTTCCATTAATTCTATATTTCTTTCATTTTCTATTCAAGTGAACTCCATTCCACTTTCCTTAATAATAATTCACAGTTATTTATGATGATAATTCAAATTTATTTATGGCTTAAGTGATTTATAATATCTTTTGATATTTATATTTTATTATCATTTTTTTCAAGGCATTTCACATTAAGTCAAATGAGGATTACATAGAACAATTTTTTTTTCTACTGGTTTATCTGGAGAGAAAACATATTAGTAACATAAGCTCAGAGGCTTGAGGTTGCTAATATATTGTATACCTAGAGCATCTTGTAAATAGAAACTTATAAAAACACATTGGTTGTGCCAAACCTTGACATGCAATGAGAAGACAAAAAATACTACTAGTGTTGTAAGCAAAAAACTAGTGATTCCTCACAACTATTGGGAAGAATCTCCAGGAATCCACGTTGGTTGGTCATTACCCTCATTTGAGCAGGAGATGTTGGCTGATCTCCTAGCTAGAATGGTCAACTTGCAAACTACATTGTCAATTTTTTCCTCCAACTCTGCCAATCTCATCGAATTCTCCTGTTGAGTCCTCTTATACCTCCCTTTGCCACTTGCAATAGTTAAATAACATTTAACCTTGTTCCAAATTTGTGTCATGTTCTATGAAGTGACAATAGTGCATGTAATGCACCAAGTGTAGTGGGATCTGCAGCCCTCTTTGTTGTGAATTGGCCTCATATCAAGTTTTGGGGAATGCCCACTCTTGGGCACCCTCCTTCAGAGACAAATTTTATTAATCCTTATTCCACTTTTTAATAAGTATTTACTTTTCCCTCTTTAAAATTTAGATGATTTTTGCTAAATATATCTAAATTACCCTACTTAAAATCATAAACAATATTTAAAATTAAATTTAAAATTTTATTAAAAAATTTATATAAATTTCATAATTACCAAAACTAATTGTTCTTAAATTAACCCATGTCTAAAATCTTTGTCTATATATAGACAAAAATCTCTTCAAAATTGCATAGTTATCGTGTTGTTTTTTTGAGCCGAGAGGCTCATTCTATAGTGCAGTATGAGGGCGATGTGCATTTCCATCTATGCTCAACATGGAGTTGACATGTGCTTCTCTTACAATAAAAGTAAAATATTCTCTAAATAGAAAGGAAATGTCAGCTATAATAAAAAAAAATAAAAATTAATATGCTAATGTTTAGTTAGTTGTCCATATAACATAATATAATTTCATTTAAAATAATTAGATGTAAAAAAATGTGTGTTGTTTAATACGTATACTTTTCAAAAATATTTCAACATGAGATTTAAATAAACTATTTGAACATCTATGTTAACTAATTTATGTTGATATCAACTTCATATATATATATTAAAGAAATATTTTAATATGAATAATATTGATGTATACTTAAAATATATTAATAACAAAAAACTTTATTTTAATGTTCTCGATGCCACATGTTATGTAAAAAAATCTTTAGGTGTGATCTATTATATATTATATATTCTTTTAAAAAATATGTGTGTGTGTATAATATATATATATAAACAATTTAGATAAACTAGGAATACAACCATATGTAGATAATCATTGGGAACTCAAAAATATTAAAGAACTTACTTCAAACATCCATGAATTACACTACATTACAAATATCATACGTTTTACATTCTATTAACTATATGCACATTGAAATCATATAATAGAACACCACAAATGCCACAGGTACCATTCACATAGAGAGGAGATTCGATCTTGGCCTTGTTGCTACTTGCACTCCCTTGTTGTCGTCCACCCCAAAGTGTGAATGTTGATGTGCTCCAACAGAATGTAGTGACCCAATAGTTGACCTCCCATCCTACTCCTTGGGTACACTCCTTCCCAGTGGACCCTTGTGCTGCAATGGGGTTGTATAATGGAGAAATTGTGCTAGTTGATAGAGGTGAGTGCTCCTTGCCTCAACTATAGCTTGTATCCACTCACAAAAACATAATCTCCCCATCCAATAATAGGTAAGCAAAAAGATCTTTCTCCCATGGCTTTCCCTTTCTTTTATAGGAGGCTTCATAGGTGACACTTGGCACTTCGTGCATAATTAATTATTTTTATTAATCTAAATGTTTGATTATTCACCCACCCATGTGTCACCATCTCCCAAAATCTCTCCAAAATTATTTACTTAAATTTTTAATTAAAAATAATATTTTTCCTCCCCTGAACAATACTCCTTGTTTCTTCTCCT
Organism: Pinus taeda; assembly: GCA_000404065.3. Lineage (NCBI taxonomy): Eukaryota > Viridiplantae > Streptophyta > Pinopsida > Pinales > Pinaceae > Pinus > Pinus taeda. Next base: position 158,792 of record APFE030624846.1, on the reverse strand, counting down.
AGTTGTCTCTTAATCCCCCTTTTATGCTCCTTAATTTGTGTTCTTTACTGAAGCCAACTAATAAGTCTCATATTTGGTCCCCTAAATACCTCCTAATTTAACTCAAATTTCCTCTAATATGGATATTCTTAGGTTAGCTCTTGCCACATTGAGGTTCTCAAATTTTATCTAATTTTTATTAATCTTTATTTTAATTCACCACCCTATTCTCCTAATTTAGTTTAACTATTTTAGGATTAATATTTATAATTAAATCTATGTCCCTCATTCCCCCTTTTACCTAACTAGATACTTATGTGCATTATCTACCTAATATTTTCCAACATGGGAAGGATAGAGTCTTCAAGGTACAATATTTTCGTTTCTTCCTATTCTCCCTTTACCCTAAGTTTATTCTTGATTTACTTGTCTTGGTTCTAAATTTATTTACCACCTCATGTGAACTTGTAGGATCTTCATACCTTGATTATATTTATTAGTTTATTTTTTATGCCAAGGGTTCCAAGTGGGTCGTACCCCTCAAGAACTTCCCTTCGAAGTTCCAAGTGTGCCATGCCTAACAATTTGTGTATGATGCCAAGGGTGTCAAGTTGAGTATTCCCTTCAAGAAACTCCCTTCGAAGCTCCAAGGTTGCCACACCTAATAGTTTATTAATGATGTTAAAGGTGCCAAGTCGGTCATTCCCTTTAATAACTTCTCTTGAATTTATGAGGGTTCCACGTCACTTGCCCTTCAAACATCTAGTGGCTACGAGAGGAAAATTTGGGTGCAATGATAGAGACTGTTACCATCCTTCATGATGTCCGCTATAATGAGACTAATGGTGTGGAGGATCAAGGAATATGCGTTGATGTGCGGCCCCAGTAAATCATTGTGAGAAACCCAATTAGGGACCTACCCCCATGACATCATGATCTTCAAGGCGAAGGTGTACCAACCCTTCCAGCCCAAGTCATGGTGGAAGTGCGAACAAGAGAAATCAGGGACATTGTCCCACCCCTCCCATGTAGTTTCATCCATTTGTACAATACCATAACCCATGTGTGAGTCATTTGGTCAAGAAACTCACCTGTGCCTGCAGCCACTCACATGTCATTAAAATATATAGCAAGATTCAAACTAAACTTAAAACATTTCAAGGACAAAATATTCATTTGCATAAAACTAGATGTCGTCAACTCATCACATGTGAGTGCATCTAGTGGTTTCCTATTATACTTGATAATCATCAATAACAAAATTTCGTAGTGTTGGTCGTTGTCATTCTAGCATCATCACATGACATAATCATCCACAGCGTTGTTCATCATGAACCAAAACTAATGTAAGTAGCCAACATAATCAACGCGTCCATCACAATTATCATCATCATAACATCATTAGAAAGCATACATATCCACCAAATTTGTCATCATCATAACATTAATAGAAATAATACATATCCATCAAATCTACCATTGTCATAACATCAATAGGAAACATACATATCCATCAAGGCTAACATCATCGTAACATCAATAGAAAACATACATATCCATCAAAGTTATCATCATCATAACATCAATAGAAGGCATACATATCCATGAAATCTATCATTATCATAACATCAATAGAAAACATACATATACGTCAAGGATATCATCATCATAACATCAATAGAAAACATACATACCCATCAAAGCTATCATCATTCTAACACTAACTAGGGAAAACCACATCCATCACAACCACTAATAGTAGAATCAACTGTCTAGATCTTCAACCTGAGGTCCTCAAATAATAATGTGTAAGCCTTAGGGCTAAAACAATGTTAATGTCATAACAAGGTTAGTCAACTAGAGCGGGCACTATAATATTGAAAAATAAATTTTATGGTTAAAACGTTTGAAGTGATCTTAGTATTTTAAAGCTTGGTCTTTTTTTATAAATATATGTTTTTTTTGTCGAAATCCAACAAAGATTTTTTGCTCTTACAAGTTTAAGTTATATACTCTATATAACATTCAAAAATACAATTTAAACAATGAAAAATTACACATTGTATGTTGCACCCTAAAAGAAGTTTGAACCTAAAGAAATTTGATCCCTCTCCACTCATGTTAGATTCATGTTTAAAATTGATCTATACTCATTTATCCCCATAATTGTTTTTTGAAATATTCAATCTATGTTGTAGCACAAGCACACATCTTCCCCTTGTATTCTTTATTTTTTGTTTTGGCTATGAGCCCTTCGACCATGTTTTCCTTCAACGAGATTTATCCACTCATTTTTCTTATATAATTTCATTCATCTTTTCCTTCATCTTTGTGCACTCATTTTTTTCATGTCATTATATTTTTTATTTTTAATTATTATATTTTGATTTTTCTAATATTAACATAACCAAATTTTCACATTAGTACGTGTGGTTGAATGGAAAATTCCAATCATTAGCCTAATCAACCACATTTACTAATGTGTAAATGTGGTTGTGGTAGTTGACAGTTGATGTGTGGAGGGTGGATTTCTTGATCATAGTTACTGTTATCTCAAAATCAGGCCCTGGAAGGTTGCAGACGAGGAAGACTTCAAGTAACTGTTTCAGACCAAACTTTTAGCTAAGGCTTAGCCTCCTTAGCCTAAGAGGGCTCTCTCAAAGGGCTTAAGATTTGCAGTTGTGATTGAGATGGCTAACTCTTCTATTAAACAAATAGGAATGAGGCTGGTAAAATCTAAATTAACAAGCATCCATTGGGCTCATGGAGTCATATGTTACTCAACATTAACAGTGAATTGGTTTTGCAATGAAATCAAGGCATTCAGACTTCAATATACATAAAGTACAGCAGACACAAAGGGACAGTATATGAGTACATGAAGGAAATTAGAACACAGCATGTGATTTCTAAGTAATCAAGTACCCATCAAACTGTAAACAACATGAAAGACAACAAGAGGAATTCATACATTGAAGTCACTATGATTCTTGAGTAGCTGAAACCATTCACTGTATTATCAAAATAAACAGAGTCTTTACATAAGCTTGTCAACAAAGATTTTTTTACATAAACTTCCAACCCTATGTACCTTGCTCTTTTTCCTATTTATAGAGCTCTTCTACCTGATTGAGATTCCTCCTCAAGCATGAGGGGAACTTGAAATCTACTTCTAATGACACCTAATCAACTTTTAACTGTCTATTAAATGTAACAAACTTCAACTAGACTTTCTAGAGATCTAAATCAAGTAGGATTCTAACACCATGTTATGCTAATAATAGCCTTGGTTACAATGGTTCTCGTTCTTTGACATCTGGTTCCTTTCAGTTTGGCTGTGATGGGTGTTCAAGGCTCCATGCTGGTCTGCTATGCCACATCCTCTCCATTGTCCTGAAATATAGGAAACTACCCTTGCTCATCGGTCCTTACAATTTTTGAATCCACAGAAGCAGGTCCTTCATCTTTGGTTTTCCAAAATGTGACAGATGGCCACGTCTTTGATGTGTTGTCCACTTCCTTTATATTCAAAAGAAAAAACTCCTTTAAGCTGTCTTGACATATTTGAACCGGGGTAAAGGCATTTATTTTATGACAAAAGTTTAAAGTTGGACCTGAATCCATACTTTTCCACCTGTCTTGACTTGGTTGAATCTTAATAGCTTCAGCTGATGCCGTGCATTCGTTGTAGACGTTTACCTTTGAAAATTCCCGCTCATATTCAAAAACGGTTAATTTAAATTGGACTATTTAGCTTCAGCAGTTTCGTAGTGCGCTACGAAACTGCTAAGCTTTAATCATCACCTTCAACAGTTTCATAGCGCGCCGCGCTATGAAACTGCTGAGTTTCTTCAAAAATCATAGTTTCAACCCAGAAATTTTCTTACTTGAGCACTTTGCAATCAAAATCTCCTTTCAACTATTCCAATACCTTTCAAAATTGAATGGAAATGCAAGATTCTTTAAGAAAGATGACACTAAGCAAAATCATCAAAATCCGAAACATAGCCTTACTTGAAATGGGATTTCATTAACAAGATTCCTTCAGTTGGCCTAACTGTACCTTTAAGTCTTCGATTTTTTTCTTCATGACCTTGATCCCAGCTCTTAACTGCATATTGATCATTCTGATGAATTTTGCTTCTTTAATTGCCGGTACTGTCCAGGTGTGGAATTGATTATTACAGTCAACCACCTCTGAAGTTGTTTTGTCTTCCCATAAGGTCTTCATTCTGTAATAATTAGCTTGTTGTATGGCATGTTTCCTAGCAGCTTTCCTCAGTCTAGAAATCTCAAGGTTGGCAGATTCCAATCTCCTTTTCAAAACCTCCATATTATCTTCTTTATGAGTGGCAACTATTTTGCCTTTGCCCTTTCTTTCACGAGGTTGTATCTCTTCCCCTGTTTCATCTGTCCTTGGCAGTACCTCCTGTACTTGCTTAAATTTCCTTGTTATGGGTCTCCTGGGCTTGAAAACAAATTGTTCAACTTGCTCATCAAACTTAAGTTTCTTTGAGGCTTTAGCTTTCTTTGTCTTCTCTTTTCCTGACTGCATCAAATCATCTTGAACTGGTGGGGACTCTTCAAAGTCAATTGCCTGCAATAAATCATTTAAATTTCCCTTCGAAACAAGACTTTCTTCAATAGCTACTGACTTACCCTTTTCTTTAGCCATCTGACTCCTCGTTCTTCTTCTTTGAACTACTCCAGCCGTGCTTGATTCATGTGCAGTCTCGTTGACCTGAGCTTTTTCTTTAATTGACTGCTAAGGTGTATCTTGAATGGTCAGTGGCTTTACAGACTCTCTAACTTGTTTCCTTGCCTTTAATTTTGAAAACCTCTTGGCTCTTGTTTCTGTTTGAAGACCTGCTGTTGTAAGATCTTTTGTAGCTAGAGGGCTGAGACCGGTCTGGCTTTTGAAACCAGCCATGAATATAAATGTATTCCAGTCTTTGCCTACCTTTTGAAGTTCATGCAAAACAAGTAATTTAATCAAGCCATGGTGAAACAAAGAAGTTTCGCAAGCCTCTTTTCTCAATTGCACCTTGTCACACATTTTACTCAAACTGCGGAATAAATAAAAAGGTAGATCAATAGAAGCCTTCCCTGTAAAATGAAAAAGGAGTTTGAAATGGTACGAATACACTTTGTTATATCTTCCTTCACAAGTCAGGTATTTATGTATACAGGTGAGCAAATGTGCATAGGACTCTTTGACATAGCTCCTAGGAACAGACTTACTCAAATCCGAGTTAACAAATTCCTTCTTTAAAAACTCTTTGCATGGATTCATGTCAAATTTGAAATTCTTGAACCAATTTTCTTGCCCTCGTGGAATCTCTGTCATTGTGGATATCATATTTGGCAAGACCTGCAATTCCATCATAGCCACCTTTGGGTTTAATCCTGTAAAATTTAGTGCAAATAATTTAGTCACCTGTGCATGACCTCCTTGTAACTTCCTGCAAAAATTCCAACATCCGGCTTTTTTAAATGCCTTCTCCACATCTTTGTTCTTCAATGTTATATCCAAACCTTCAGGCTCGTTTCTCAGACATTTGCCTGAGCTGTGTTCTTTCTTCTCTATTGATCCCTCCATGAAATCTTAATGACCTGTAAGCAAGGAATGTTAGCTCTGTTCAAACTGTAAACTCAGCCTCTTTTGAAAATTTGCCTCGCCTGATTTACTGCCTCGCCTAATTTACTACCTCGCCTGATTTGTTGTCTCGCTTGATTACAATGTTATTTAAAATTGAAATCTTGCCGATTATAGTTTTTTCAAATTGCAATCTTCCAGATTGTTATTCATGCAAGGCTTACAATCATCATTAAAACTTGTACATAGGTGGATTTTCTTGGAACTTGTAATCAGTGTGTATCAACGAATCTAATGGTGGTGATAATGGAGATGGGTGGTGGGACGTGATAAGTGGAGTACATGAACTGACAAAGGATGACGCAGCCACAAATTTACCTAACAGAATTGACATTTGGGAAAGATTCGCCGCGGAATGCACGAACCCTTGATTTCGCAGCACGGTTAGTTTAAATTTTGAATGATGCGCTGCGAAATCACCTAATGAGGTATCGCGCTGTGAAAACACCTAATGAGTTTTTGTGCTGCGAAACTGCTAAACAGAGTAAATGCGCTGTGAAAACACTTTAGAAAGATTACATGCACTACGCAATTACCTAGAAGGCTTTGTGGTGGATGACAAAGTAACACATGACTATGAGATCGATGATGAATGATGGTGATCAGTGGTAGATAAGAATACATACTTGACTCATGACCTCCTAAGACTCAAACTTTAAGGGAAAAAAAACGAAATCAACTTAGATTAACACTGACCTTTGTCATCAGGCTAGGATGAGAAATTTAAGCATTAGATTTCTTAAGTGATAACAGTTACATTAACATTGTTAATGTAAGTATTCATAATGTATCAATCTTATAGATAAATATCATTAATATTTTGAATGATATTATTAATAATATTGTTATTAATACTAATGTTAATATATTATCATTATTATTAGTAAAAATATTTGTCAATACTATAATTTAAAATTAATAACAAAATAATAACTTAATATTAACAACCCATGGTCTACCCAGACTTGATGGCCAACCATGGTTAAAATGGTCGAACATGGTCAACCAAAGGATCTATGGTTGAATATTTTTAACCATTATCAACATGGGAAACCATAATTAATCATATAAAATCATGACCAACCTTGTCAAATATCTCAAACAATGTTCATCCATGGTCAACATGGTCAAACCATGGTCATTATGCCCAACCATCGTCAACCATTGTCAATCATAATCTCTCATAGTAAATGGTTAATCAATGTCAAAATTTTCAAACCATGTTATCGTGGTTGACCATGGTTGATCATGGTCAACCATGGTTGACATTGGTCAACTAAGGTCAACCATGGTAAACCAACATCAACCATACTAGCCATAATCAAACAACGTCAACTATAATTCTTCCTCTTTCTTCTTTGTCAACCATGAAAATCATTACCAACCATAACCAACCAAGGTCAACCTTGATTAACCATGGGTTAATGAGGTTTATTATGGTACCTCCATCAACCATGGTCAACATTAATGTAACAAAATAACAATTAACAACATTAATGTTACATTGTTATATTAATGAAACATAAATACATTGTTGTATTTACGGTTGGTCATAGTCAAACTCGGTCAACCATGTTAATCTATAGTTAACAATATTCATCTTCGATCAACTACAGTAAACCAAGGTCAGACATAATCTCCCCATTAATCCTTGGTTAACCATCACAATCAGTGTCAATCATGGTCAACTAAGGTCAACGATGGTAATCATTATCAATCACGGTGAACCAAGTTTAGCCTTGGCAATCATTGTCAATTATGTTAAACTACGGTCAATCATGGTAATCATTGTCAATCATGTTCCAATAAGATCAGCTAAAATTGACCAATAATGGTCAACCCTCTTCAACGATGGTGAACCCCACCAACCCACTTCAACCATTAATGTAACTATTTTTGTAACAGTAATGTAATATCAACCATGGTAAAAAATAGTAAACCAAGGTCAAGCATAATATTTCATCTTCATCCCTCTTCAACCACGGAAAGCATTATTAATAATGGTCAATCGAGGTCAACCAAGGTCTATCTTAACCAAAAATACTCCACCCTCTTCACCATGGCTAACCTTGTTAACCATGGTCAACCATGTCAACCCACTTTAATCATAATGTGAACATTTTTGTAACATTAATGTAACATTAAAATTAACATTAATGTAACATCAACCATTGACCACCATGGTTGACAATGATCAACTGTGGTCAATATTTATAAAAAAATAATGTAATAGTGTAAAAATGGTCAACATTAATGTAATATCATTACATTGGTGTAGCAATATTATATTTTTACATTAAAATTTACCATGGTCAACCATTAAATTAAGTAAACTATAGTATAATCATTTAAATTATTTTTATGTTAATATTAATTATTATTTTATATATAATTTAAATTGTAATATTAACAAATATTTTTACTAATAATAATGATAATATATTAACATTAACATTAATAACAATATTTTTAATAATGTCATTCAAAATATTAATGATATTTATCTATAAGATTGATACATTATGAATAATTACATTAACAATATTAATGTATTAATGTAACCATGATCAGGAAATCCACCCTCTAGACGTCGACTCTCAACTAGCACAACCACATTTACACATTAGTAAATATGGTTGATATAGCTTAATCATTGGAATTTTCCATTCAACCACATGTACTAATGTGCAAATGTGGTTATGTTAATATTAAAAAAATCAAAATATAATAATTAAAAATAAAAAAATATATATATAATTACATGAAAAAAACAAGTGCACAAAGATGAATGAAAAGACTAATGAAATTATATACGAAAAATGAGTGGACAAAGCTTGTTGAAGGAAAACATGGTTGAAGGGCTTGTAGCCAAAACTAAAAATAAAGAATACAAGAGGAAGAGGTGTACTTGTGCTACAACATAGATTGAATATTTCAAAAAACAAAATGGGGATAAACCAATATAGATCAATTTTAAACATGGATCTAACATGAGTGGAGATGGATCAAATTTCAAGTTCTTACATCCTAATAATAATAATAATAATAATAAATAAATAACTTATAAAATAAAAATGATATGTAATTATTATAAATTCCAAGTTTTGATATATTAAAAATATCTTATACTTGTTTTATTTTCAAACATAGAAAATATAAATACAAAGTATACTAAATGTCAATGGAAAACTAAAAATAACAATAGAGCCTAAAAATTGAGGGAACATTTAAATGCTTACATTGATTTATGGAGACATTTTGTTTACAAACATTAAAAAATGTAAATACAAACTATACTAAAATGTCAATGGAAAACTAAAACATAACCATGGAAGCTAAAAGTTGAGCCAATATTTAAATGCTTCTATTGATTTATGGACACTATAACATATATCTCATATTGGGTTGTAGAGTGCCTCTTATCCAATTAAATATTTGATTTATAATTCACATTAAACTTTTTATGGTTACTAATATTTGATTTATAACCCACATTAAACATTTTATTTTTATTAATATCTTTTAAAATATTATATATAGACTATATATCTCTCACAATGGAAAGAGAATATAAAAATAGTAATAATAATAATTTAAATTGGTTTATTTTTCTCATATAAAGTATTGTATTTAATATGGACACTAAAATATTCAATTTGTGCCTAACACTCTTTTATTTCATTTGCATAGAACCATAGATCCATCTTAAAATACAAACCTCTTTTGATTAGAAAAATTGAGGAAACTTTTGCACTTTAGATATTTTATTCCTCTAGGATATTGGTAAATGTAGAGCTAAGATGAATCTATGGTGGTTTTGAGCAACACATTAATAAAATATTTTACCTATAACTAATTTTTTATTTTTCACTTGTTTATACAATATATACATGGTTGACATTAAAATATGTTATTTATGATTAAAATTTAACACTCTACATATTATCTCCTTCCTACCTTGAATTAAAAAGAATCTATTAACATAATAAGAATTTTTTAGTTGTTCTCTTTATATATTTTGATGTTAAAATATTTACTTAACATGCGTATTGAAATATTTGATTATTACCCACATTAAACTTTTTTTTGTTACTAATACTTTTTTAAATCTTACATATCGACTCCATATTAATAATGGAATAAATTGCATATCTCTCTTAAAATGAAAGATAAAAATATAAGAAATTTTGTAATCTAATTTACTTTATTTTTCTCTATATAAATTTGATATAAAATTTTATTATTTAGTATGAAATTAATATTTTTTAAAGTGTCACATATTAAGCATTGAAAGAAATTGCAAATCTCCTTCATACGTTGAATTAAAAGAACCTATTAATAGAATAATAATTGTGTAGCTCTTTCTCTATATATATTTTGAAGTTACAATCTTTTATTCAAACATGCATCTCCAAATATTTGATTTATAACCTACATTACTTTTTTTTGTTATTAATATATTTTTAATTTCTCATATCAACTCCATATTAAGACTAGAATAAATTACACATCACCATCATTATGAAAAATAAAAAATCTATTTTTTTAATCTGAATTACTTTATTTTTCTCTCTATATAAAAATCTATTATTTAATATGAAATTGCAACAACTAACTACTTACCCAAGGTCAAAATCATACATATAAAAAAAATTGTAAAAGGCTACATAATCACTAACCATCATCAGTATTAGATTGCATGCTATATATAACCATAACTCCATTATTGTATTGATGAAAGAGTCAAATCATATAATCACTCATTAGCAAATTAAGTACATTGATTATCAATCGCTCATGTGCAAACTGCTATTCATTAAGGTGAAGTATATTGGTTATTACAGTTTGATATTTATGATTCATAAATATATTTAATGATCAAGTAGTGTGATGGTTCTCGAGGCCTTCCTTGTGCCCTTGTGGTGTGCTCAACTTGGACTGCCACATGGAATCCATCCCAGGGTCACTATTGATTTGGAGGATATGATGGCTCATGTGTCTCGAGTTGGAGTTAGGGTAACTACCTTCGAATAGATGGCTAAGGGTGATCATTTTCTGCAGCTCCCCATCAAGAAAATGGCTTTGCAAGCCCTTTCTCTCCTACTCCCTGTAGCTTGAAAACTAGCAAGATTTCGTCAGAATATTTCACCGATACCACCGCCACAGAGTTTCTCAGGATTACTTGGCAGTTCGACATGTTTACCAGTATTAACTAGGCTTATCATGGCAGAAGGTCATCCTTTGTCCCTTCTCCCATATCAGTATGTCGCAAACTTACCAATTGGTGACTGTCGTAGCTCATAATATTTGGTTCCTCTCTTGCAGTTGCCTGAGCCAGGAATCAGAGTCGTATTTCTTACAACAAACTTAGGTAACAAGGGTTTTTACCAAGTCATAATTTATCTGCACTTCAATTCTTAATTGTTTCTCTATGAAAACTAATTAGGGTTTTAGGTTCTCTATTATAGGGAAGTCAAAAAACATTCAGGGGTTTTCTGATGGCAGTTGGTTTAAAGATTTTGGTTGTGAACCAACCTCGGGAATGACTAGGTTGGCTTCTGGCTACATTATGGGCATTCTTTGGTTTTGTATGGTCATAAATCCACTCAGTAAGGTTAAAGGATTCACTTGATTTACTGTTAAATAAGTGTATAAATCTTGTCGTTTATAAAAGGATTTGGTCATCCTGAGACCTCTTTGTTCCTTGCTTCCTAGTTTGGCCTAAGGTCTATGCAATCCTTTTCAATTTCCATGCTCTAAAATATTATGCACCAAGGGTTTATCTTTATTTTTTCTCATTTTCAAGTTAATGGTATATTTGTGCATATCTCTATTTTCGGTTTTCAGTTCGATTTGGTTCCATGTTCCGTTATGCCATCGTTAACTAATTAAATTATATGGTATAAAATTAGTTTACACAGATTTGCTTCTTTTTTGTTAATTCTCTACACTAGATGTGTGTTGTTGGTACTACTTTAAGAGCATGAGGATTATTATAGTAACAAGTTTTTTGGTTGTTTTATTTACCTCCTTCTTTGTGTACTTTTTATTTACAACCCTTTGAAAATTAAGTATGGTTAATTAATGACAGGCTCTCGCTACAGGTTTAGTTCATTTAGAATTTGATAATTATTGTATGCTTTCACTACAAATTTTTGCTATCTAATATTTATGTACTGGGTTAACAATATACATTTATTTTTTTGAGCTTCTGAGTGAACATATTGACTCACCCTTTATAGGGTATTAGTGCTCATGCAGTTAATGGTTCCATGTTATAACAAATTTCTATTCCCCGGTCAATTATTAGCCCAAGGTCCATAATCATTAACCAAGTTTTCTGATGATTTATGCATTGTATACCAACCTAAGTTGTCCGAATTTAGTGCAAATTGTTAGTTAATTTATTTAGTAGGGATTGCTAGTACACTGTTTAATTTTTGTGGGAGAAAGGTTTCTTTTTCAAATTAGCAGTTCATTAATCATTATAGGGTTGGTCTCCATCCTGGGAATGCTTGTGAGGCTACTGGAAACCATTAGGGGATTTTTGAGGTCTAAAATGGACCTCCTAAGGAAGTTATAAAATAATAGTGGAAATAATAAAATAATATTAGATTACATTATCAAATTTTAGAGGGAAAAAATATAAAATTATTTTTTCGACTCATATTTTCAACTTATCTCCATATGGGTTTATATAAATTTCAAGCGGAAACACTCATTGGATGCACAATTTGATTCCGCATCCAAGGAGTACCCATGTTGCATACTTTCGATGGGCCCTGCTATAGGAAAAATGAGAAATACATGAAAAACATGATTGCAATCATGTTTTTTCATGTATTTCTCAATTTTTGTGTAGTAGGGTCCATTGGAAGTATGAAACATGGGTACTCCTTGGATGAGGAATTAAATTTCGCATCCAACGAGTACTCCTACTCAAAATTTGAGTAAAAAGTTAGGGAGATAAGTTGAAAAAATAGTTTTATTATTTTATTATTTTTTAATCTTTGTACTTTTTTACTCCAAAAATGGTGAATCATCCCCTATGGTTGACATCATCATCTTGAATCCTATCGGTTCTTATAAACTTTATTTTGGTTGTACATTTTTCTTAGGAGGCCTATTTTAGACCTCAAAAATCCCCTAATGAACTTGGCCTCTGGGCTAACCCAGGTGACAGACATAACTACCAAACACATTATGCTCAGACTTAGAAAACTCCTATAAAAAGGGGCCTAACACTTGTTCACTTTTAGGCTCTCTCTTTGGTCCCTGATGATGGATGGAATTCCTATCTGAAACGTTGGACAGATCAGATATTTTACACAGTGCCCTTCTAGAAATCTATAGCAATAAAGATAGAATAAGTTATGTCCTTTCTTTTCTATCTAATAAGGTGGGTTGTCTTGTCTTCTATAATACCTAGATGAGGTTTCATGTCATAACCCCCATTACTTTATTTACTATTATTTCAAGGGTTTCCTTCCTGTGCTTATGAAGCTAGATTTACGCTAAGTTCTAGTTCCTTAATATGTTTCATCTCTCATAGTTAAAACTCTCTTCTCCCCGCTAACAGGGAAATCTACAGGTTGTAGAAACAATTCCAAAATTATCCTTTTCAATGGAACTTGTATTCTACCAGATTCACATCAACAATTGTTGTCTTTTAACATTGCACCATTTCTTTAAGCAATTCCAGCTATTAACAACATTTGATCCAAAGGTCACTATTTAGATTATTGCTTTAATTTTCTATCGGTTTTTCACACCATTATGTAATCATGACTCATGCACGGAAACGTTTTTAGGTTCCTGTCTCTTTTTCCTTCTACACATTTACCATTAAGCACAAAAATCGCATAATTTGATAGAATTCACATTAAGCACATAGATTCTTTCAATAATAAAAAATCATTAAGCAACAGGGATGATTCTTTACTCAATAGAAAATGCTTCCCTAGTAAGATTTAAATTCCTTGTAAAATTGTACAGTAGATAATAAAATTATATGCTCGCAAAATTCTTTGAACACCAAAATTCCCTACTTATCTTTGATTCCTTCATTTTTTTAAGAAATTGTATTCAGGATGAGTACGCTCCTCCCTTCCAATGGAACTGGAAATTACATCAAGGTTCCTCCCCTAGCATTCACTTTACAGCACAGTTGAATATTAAACTCTACATGTTAAGTTCTTAGACCTCAGGACTTCCTAGTCTAGCCTGGAACATTTAGATTTTCATCTAACTGGAAAGTTTCCACTGGCCCAGAACTAGCTCAAGACAACGCTCCAACAACATTCACATTCATTCTTTTCCTTCCTCAGGTGGTTCTGCCTCCTTCAAGTGGCTAACCCTTTCTAATCCCATAAGAGATGTTTTATCTCCATGATTCAAATGAAAGGAATAACCACCCTCAACTACTTCTTGGAAGTTTTAGATTAGTTAATGTGTCCTCATCCTTGTTCCACTTCTTAATATCTTTTCTTTGAATTATCACATAATAAAATTTATTATTGTTTTTCATAAATTGTTTTCCTTCTTTTACTTGCAACTAACAGTAATAAAAATATTAACAGTAATTCTGGAATTTACTTCAGCACCTGAGGGTGTAACATCTTCCCCCCCCTCGAGCAGAACATCGTCCCTGATATTCATTCCTACCCTTGAAACAAGTTGGGATATGCTTGTCACATGACAACCTCGTCATCCCAGGTGGCCTCTTCTGGGCTAAAGTGCTTCCACTGCACTTTAACCTGGTTGATAACTCGCTACCAAATCGTGGTTTCTCTCCAATTGAGAATATGCAAAGGCTCTACTAGAAATTCCCTATCCGGTTCGACCTATCGGCATCATTCAAATCATTAGTTTGCATGTCTTGAATCATCAATATATGCATTTTCAAAATTCATTTATAGTTACTTGTATATCTTTCCAATTAATAATGTCTCTGGAATCATACACATACTTATTTAACAGGGAAATGTGAAACACATTATGAACCCTTATATAACTTGGAAGAGCAAGTTGATAGGCCACTGGCCCTATTCTTTCTAAGACCTAGAAAGGTCCACAATAGTGAGGTGCTAGCTTAGTGCAGCTGCCCCATTGTAGGGTGTTCTTCCTAGGTTTTATTCGAACATAGACATGATCTCCTCTATGGAATTATTTGTAAGTTCTTTTTTTGTCTGCATATGCATTCTGCCTATCCTAAGTAGCCTTCAAATTCTAACGGACGTTATTTACCTCCAACTCTATTTCTGCCAACATGTTGGGTCCCAATATCATTTATCTTCTGGACTACTCTAGTTAGTAGGTATTCAACACTTCCTTCCATATAATACCTCATATGGGCTCAGTTTTAATGATTCTTGGTAGTTGTTGTTATAGGAAAATGCAACCAAATGGATATAGTCCTCCCATTTGGTTGGTTGTTGCATTATGTACATTCGTAGCATGTCTTCCAAAACTTGGTTTCCTCACTCAGTTTTTCCATTTGTTTGAGGGTGATAGGAGGCACTAAAATTAGTTTTCATACCTAATCCCGTAAAGAGGGATTTCCAAAATGCAGATGTAAACTTTACATCCCTATCTGAAATCACAATTTTTGGCATGCCATGCAACCAAAATATTTCTTTCATAAAATATCTGCAATTTCTAAATTTTTATAAGTAGATTTAACAGGAATGAACTGAGCAATTTAACTTAATTTTTCCACCACCACCATGATGGAGTCATGTTGTTTCCAGGTTTTGGGTAAATCTAGTTATAAAGCCCAATGTAATTATCTCCCACTTCCATTCAGAGATAGGAAGTGGATGGAGTAAACCAGCAAGGTGCTAATGTTCAGTCTTAACTTGATGACATTCTAAACACTTGGCTAGATATTTCATGATATCTTTCCTCATCCTAGGCCAAAAGTATCCTCTTTTGACTGCAATAAATAACTTTTTATACACAGGATGGGTAGCATAAGGGCTACAATGAAATTCATCCAGTAATATCTGCTTAAGGGTTATTTGATTAGGTACATAGAGCCTTCCCTTGAAAGTTAATAAACCCTTCTCATTCATACCATATTTGGATTGGTTTCCAGAATATTGTGTTTGTTTAGTTTTCTTCCACCAGAATTTATATTCGGGGTTCTTAAATGTAGCTTCCTTAAGTTTCTCGGATATATCAAATTCAATTTGATGGTACCGAATTTCGTACACATAATGTACCTTTCAGCATAAGGCATCGGCCAAGCGGTTCTCTTTTCCTTTAAGATGTTTTATATCAAAATCGAATTCACTCAGGAAAGTACTCCACCTGAATTATCAAGCATTCAAATTAGGTTGTTTAAAAAAATTGGTCAGACTACTGTTAGAGCCTAGATTTACCTCAGGCTGAAAAGGTAAGCTTCTAGGTCCACATCAAACCATGCTCAACCTCGTAGCTAGCCCTACGAGGACAGGAGAGGGCTCTCTCAGGGTTAACTCAGAGAATGATGATCTATGGGGCTTGAGATGACTGAAATATCTTCTGATTTTATGCTAGGTATATGTGTGCAAGAGGTTTTTTGAATGAATTGATGAGTTGTTGGCTTAGGTTGAGAAGAAAACTGGCATAGTAGTAGTGTGAGTCTCATGGCCTTCATGCTGATAAGAAGATCCACCTGTCTCATGTCCAACCTCTGAAGGTCCTTGTGAAGCTCTAAAAAACTCGCGAGAGATGAAATCATCCCAAGTAATGCCCTGTAATCCAAGTTGATGAACCACCACAATTTTGATGAGAGCAAAATGGTAAATATTGTGCTGCTGAGGGGTCTTGTGCTGCACCAAGGGTGGTCATCCTCTCTATGTTTTAGCACATGAAATAAGGGATGTTCATCATTCGTACCTGGGTAAAATGCATCAGCAGTCTAATGTGATAAGCATACAAGCGGGAGAACCAGCCCTCACAACTGAAATACTTCATGATCAATTTCATTAAAGGAGCATATTCATCCTTGAGGTACCGAAAAGGAAACACTCTCTTGAGCTGTCTCAAAAAGTCAGGCTTGATGTATGGTTCATAGTGCTGCCGGTCAATTTTCTACCTCTTGTTCCATGGCTCTCCAATGTTAGGTATGCCAGTTGCTATTGAGATGGATTCTGGTGTAAGTGTGAAGGTGACACCAGCTAAAGTGGCCTGATCACCATGTAAATGCAGTACAAACAAGCAGGCCAACTCATGATGAAACTGAATACTAGCAACCTTCTCACAAAATTCATAACATGACTGATGCTAAAAACAAGAGATGGCAAGAGGGTAGGCCTGTAATTCAGTAAGGGTGGTTGGTTCTTTTCTAATATGTCTGCCACCTCTATGAGGCCTCCTAGGTGCATGTCCTTCTGCAGGTGAGTCACTTTGGGTCTCCACTTCATAATCAGATGAAGGATTAGATGCCATGACTACTGGTGGAAAAATTGTCCTGAAGAAATGGATGTTGATGTTTCAAACTGCGTTAGACTTTCTTTAATGATTGTTCAACCTCTGCCACCAAGGAAAAACAAAACAGTGAAATAAGGGAATATAAGGGGAGGGAAAAATAGTGAGGGATTAGGGATTGTTGGGATAGATTTGTTTTAGGGAAATATGGGATGTTTTTGGGAGTTTTGTACAAGGTTAGGGTTTAGGATTTTATAATAGGAAATTTGGGAAAGGGAACTTGGGATAGGGGATTAGTGGATTTAGGGGGGGTAGAGGAACTTAGGGAACAAGGAAATTAGGGAAAAATGGGATAAGGGACTGATAGAGAGAAGATAGACTTGGTAGCAAAGTGGTTGTCAAACCCTAGGCAGCCATTTTGGTTGGAGGAATATGAAATGGTAGGGTTTGATTATTTGTTTAAACACTCACCACATCAACTATCATAGCAATCACATCAAACTTGGATAAGCAGCAGAAGTAGAGCTCAACCTACTTAGAACAAAGTGATTTTGTGCATTTTTGGCGATTAGAGGTCGTTCTGGAATTTTTTGGGCCTTTTAGTTGTATGCGCCGCACAGCATACCCAATGCACCGTGCCTCACCAGTGCGCCATGCTCGTGCAAAAATGCACTGAGTTCTGAGGCCCAGTGCGCCGCGCCTCCTGCCCAGTGCGTCATGCCAAGCAAATTTCGCCCAAATTCACCCAACTTGCCACTCACTTACCAAAATTGCTCTATGTTGCTTCTCTTTTGCAAATGATCTTTTCAAATGAAGGTATTACTTATAAACCAAGAGCTTTTAAGATTTTTTCTCATGAAACCCACTTTTACAATGTTTTCAAATTGACTTGATTTCAAACTCTACTTTTTTTGGACTTTTTCACCTTTTTGGCTTTGTGATGAACTAAATGAGCTGAACTTTGCTTATTTTTGCAGGTGTTGGAGCTTTTTTAGGCTAAGGAAAGAAACTAGGGTGCAGATGAAGGAATTTGTAATGAAGAAAACAAAATTTACATGATTTTAATACAATAAAGGCTAAATACTCTGTTTTTTCCAGATGAAGGAATTTGTAATGAAGAAAACAAAATTTACATGATTTTAATACAATAAAGGCTAAATACTCTGTTTTTTCCTCAAAACAGAGTTTTGAGGAAAAACACATTTTCGAACACTTGTCGATGAAATTTATTGATGATGAAACATTCTCATGGCTTGCTGGTAATTATTGGACATTTCGACACATTTATTGACGAAACCCTAAAGGAACCCTAACCTAATTTACCATGAAACCCTAAAGACAACATTTTGCAATTTTTAATGAAAAGAAAACTGTATATGCCTTTTTTATGAACAGACATGATCCAGTAGGTGAATGACATGAGAGACATGAGGAAAATTGTTGTGAAGCCACTACTGTCAGGTGATCCATGTGCCTAATGGAATGAAAATGACTAGGCGGGACACCTAATATGAAATGCAACAAGAGGATTTGATCTCTGACGGAGGGATGAAGATACCGACACTAACAACTACTATGATCCATCATTAGTATAAACCTCTTACACAAGAAGTAGTGGTGCTAAACCTTCAAAGCATGTACTACAATAGTGAGTTCTAGGTCGTATGGTTAATACCTTTGCTCATGTTCCTTTGACTTTTGTGATTCATAGGTGACCACTTTACCATCCTGCATCAAGACACCTCCCACCCCTTCCTGATAAGCATTTATACATACTATAAATTCCCTCTTTGGGTATGCAACTTTTAACACAGGGAAACTTGTCAATAAATGTTTCAATTGATCAAAACTATGTTGACACTTTGTTGTCCATTTAAAATTTCTTCCTTTCTTTTGTAGAGACATCATGGGGTAGGAAATTCTAGAAAATCCTTCAATGAAACGTTGATAATAACTAGCCAAACCCATAAAGGATCATATATCTCCAACATTTCTAGGAACAATCCATTCTAGGATAGTTTTGATCTTTTCTGGATCAAACACAATCCCTTTAGAGGATATTACATGTCCTAAGTACTGGATTTGTTCCTTAAAATAATCACATTTACTGAATTTGGCAAAGAGTTGGTTTTCTCTTAAGGTTTGCAAGACGATTCTCAAATGTTCCTTATGCTCTTCAACATTTTTCGAATATATGAGAATATCATCAATAAAAATCAGAACAAACTTATCCAAATAGGGATGAAAAATCCCATTCATTAAACTCATAAAGGTTGCATGGGTTTTGATAAGCCCAAAAGCAAGCATAATGAATTCATAATGGCCATAGCGTGTTTTAAAGATAGTCTTACAAAAATCATCATCCTTAATTCTAATTTGATGGTACCCTGATCATAAATCGATCTTAGAGAATACCGAAGCACCTTTAACTTGATAAAACAAGTCATCTATTAGCGGCAAAGGGTATTTATTCTTGATAGTTAGTTTATTTAGCTATCTATAATCTATACACAAATGCATTGTTTCGTCTTTATTTTTCACAAATAAAAACTGTGCTCCCCATGGAGATACACTCTGTCAGATATACCCTTTGTCTAATAATTCCCGTAGATGTATATTAAGCTAAGTTAGCTCAGGTATACTCATACTGTATGGTGCTTTTAACACCAGGGTAGCTTCAGGAATGATTTATACAATAAAGTCGATGCTTCTTTTTTGGGGTAGTCCTAGTATCTCTTCAGGAAATACATCAACAAATTCCTGAATGAAGGGTATGTTTTCTAAAGAAGCTAACTTATCTTTGGGGTTATCATATCATGCTTGAATAGAAAAAATTTGGTAGCCATTTCTTCAGTTGATTAATGGAGATGTACAACAACTTAACATTCCTTTTAATTCCTTGAATTTCTTGTCAGCTTCCTTCCTCTATGAGGAAACTGATGGTTTTGTCCGTACAGTTTGCTAGGGACCAATGTCCTTCCAGCCAATCCATTCCTATTAACACATTATAAGATCCTAAAGGTAATATATTCAGGTTTACCTTAACCTGTTGCCCTCCAATCTCCATAAGACAACTCTCCACCTTGGTTGTCACCTTTTGTTTCACCCTAGTGGCCAGTTGCACCAGCCATGATTTTTTAAGCTTAGTACTTAACAAATGAGACAACTCAACTATTTTTGGACTAACATAACTAAAACTTGCTCTAGGATCAATTAAAATAGACACAGTTTGGTTAGTTATATTACTTTCAAATTCTATCATGGCAGGTTGATATTCCGCCTGATGATCTTCCAAAGCAATAATAATATTTGGTAGCTTTCTAGCCACATCCCTGATCCAAGTGGATGTTGGTGGCCACCCACCTATCCCATTTGGACCCTACAACTGTCTCTTTCAGTTTTTCAGTTTCCGCAATTGTAGTACAATTTACTATTTTTAGTAGTTTTTCGGGTCCTAAACTTCCAAAGCCATTTTGAGGCCCTAAACAACGTTTTTTGGGAAATCTAGGGGAAAGATGGATCCATGGACCATGTTTCCCTTCCCAAAGTTGTAGTGCTCGAATAGATATTTCTAACGAGCTATTGTACACATCAAATGGAGATCGTATGTCAAAGTTACAACCCTAGGAAATTGATGTACCAATTTACCCAAACGGCGCCCACAATTTGGCGTTTCGTCTTCTAGGGTTACGTTTTGGGATGTGAAGGGTTTTCCATTGTTTCTCAACAATAAATAGGCCTTCGAGCCTCATTGTAAGACAGTTCAAAGGCATGTAGCCACCACATCTCTTCTCAGATATAAGCTACCATCACCCTAGCTGTTTATTTCCATTTTCTGTTTATAAGCATATCTCAGTATTTTACATTAATGAAATGAAGTATTATTTCCACTGCACCTTTGTGTTTATGGTTATCTCTGTAATTTGTTATGTTCCTGTTTAAATCCAGATCAGTGGTATCGGAGTGGTCTGCTTTTTCTCTATTTTTCTTTGCATGTCCCCAACGAGGTCGGGACATAAGGAGTTAGGGCTTGAACTGGTCGAACCTTTGCAAGACCAGCCTCACAAATCCTCACAGCCTCCCATGGGGATGAAAATAAAGATGAGGGGGTAGGAGATCCTATCAAAATCTTGCTCGAAGAAGCCCTCGAGCGGAAAAGGAACACGATGATGGATAGATTTGCGTAGATCCTTCAGCGGCTACCCAGAGGCAATGCATCAACTTCCAACAGCTATTCTGGAAATGCCACACCGTTTAAGGTACAAGTTAATTTTGAAATCCCCATCTTCAAGGGTCAAATAGATGGAGATGCCGTAGATAAATGGTTAAATCTTCTAGAAGGATATTTTTCTGTTCATGAATTTTCAAGTCGGGAAAATATTGTTTTCTCTCTTCTCAAAGCGGCCCCCCACGTCAAGGACTGGTGGGAAACCTACTGTGAGCAGAAGAATGAAAGCATAGGCTCACTATTTTCAGCCGCACCCACTTGGGATTCATTCTGGGATGCCATCAAGGAGCAGTACTACCCTATCAAAAGCTATGAGGACAAATACATAAAGTGGACCGCGTTGTGGCAGGGAAGGGACCAAGATGTGCCAGAGTTCACAAACATTTTTCATACCCTTCGCACACAATTGGGTATCAAGGATTCTAATCTGCATCTGGTACTCGAATACTGTGGCTGCCTACATAGATACATCCAGGAAGAGATGGATTTCCTGAACATCTCCTCACTCGGCACGGCGTACCGATATGCTGTCAAAATCGAGCAAAAGTTCAAATAGAAGAAGCAAGACTTTGGGTCTGCAAATCTAAAGTCCAAAGGACAAAGCCAAGGCGGGGTGACCCAAGACAACCCGTCGAAGCTGCAAGAAAATAACAACACCACGAAGCCGAAGAAGGACACAGGAAAGTGGTGTGAGTTCCACAAGAGCCCCACTCACAACACAAGTGAGTGTCGGACCAAGCAGTCGCTAGTGGCCGAGTTGAAGGCTTTCAAATCAGATGCATGTTCTGACCCTGAGCCAGAACCTGACAAGGGGAATGGCAAAGGGAAGTATATCATTGATGCAAATCCCAAAGCCACTATTGCCACCACCAAGATCCAGAAAAATGATCTCGAAGATCCAAAGGAGGGGGAACATCTTTTCCACTCACAGATGTGGGTGAAGGGTTTGCCGCTGCAATTCATTGTCGACAGTGGCGGCCAAAAGAACCTCATTTTAGTAGAGGTCGTGAAGCAATTGGGCCTACCAACTACACCACACCCGCAGCCGTATAGTATCGGGTGGCTTCATGAAGGACGAGATCTCAAAGTTCGCTAGCAGTGCCACCTTCAGACAACATCAAGCCCTTCACAGAAGAGGTATTGTGTGATGTTACACCTTTGGATGTTTGTGATGTATTATTAGGCCAGCCATACTTGTGGAGGCAACATGCTGTGTATGAGTCAAGGCCTCATGCTGTCATTATTTCTTTGGGTAATTCATTATACAGAATACCAGAGGTAGCCCCACCTACCACCACCTCTTTGATCACTGCTAAGAAAGGCAGCAAGATCATCTCCCAAACTAGGAAATTCATCTGTCTGGTTCGCTCCCAAAGTAAGGGGAAGATCGTTGCTACATCCATGACCCATGCAAGGGGTTCCTCCATGCAGCAGCAGTAGCAGCAAAGGGATACGGTCATGACAGAGCATAGGAACAACTTCTCCTCACCCACAAGGGTACCACACAAGTTTCAGGTGGGCGACAAAGTTTGTTTACATCTGCAGAGAGAACGCCTTACCAAAACTCATCAGAAACTCAGACCACTCCAACATGGTCCTTACACCAGTACCAAGGCTATGGGTATCAATGCTTTGAGCCACAACATTCATCCATTCCTTCACTTGCACCGAGTGTTCAATGTGGACCATCGTTGACCATGCTTCCCACCATTACTGGACACATCCGAGATTGCAGAACAGCTCACCAGGGACCAAGTTCAGCAGATGGAGGAACTCAACGCAATGGGGACCATTTCTTCCTAAGGGAGGAGGAATGATCCAAGTGGATGTTGGTGGCCACCCACCTATCCCATTTGGACCCCCACAACTATCTCTTTAAGTTTTTCAGTTTCCGCAATTGTAGCACAATTTACTATTTTTAGTAGTTTTTCGGGTCCTGAACTTCTGGAGCCGTTTTGAGGCCCTAAACGATGTTTTTTGGGACATTTGGGGGCAACATGGGTCAATGGACTAATGTTTCTCTTCCCAAAGTTGTAGTGCTCGGATAGATCTTTCTAATGAGCTATTGTGCACGTTAAACAAAGATCGTATGCCAAAGTTACGACCCCGGGAAATTGATGTACCAATTTACCCAAACAGGGCCCACAATTTGGTGTTTCATCTTCTAGGGTTAGGTTTCAGGATGTGAAGGGTTTTCCATTGTTTCTCAACAATAAATAGGCCTTCAAGCCTCATTGTAAGATAGTTCAAAGGCATGTAGCCACCACATCTCTTCTTCGAGATAAGCTACCATCACCCTAGCTGTTTATTTCCATTTTCTGTTTGTAAGCATATCTAAGTATTTTACATTAATGAAATGAAGTATTATCTTCGTTGCACCTTTGTGTTTATGGTTATCTCTGTAATTGGTTGCATTCCTATTTAAATCTGGATCAATCCCCTATTGTAGAGGCTTCTTGAATGCTTGCAGTAAGCCTGGTTTTAGTGCGATCAGGGGAATTCTTATAGTAGTGGGGTTCCCCTCAACCCCAGCACTGCAGCGGCAACTTTTGTGGTTGTGTGGCTTTGAATTTGTTCGATTCTTTAGCTAACTTAAATTCATTTATTGCTCTTCTCCCCTATTGAACTTTTCTCGGATTTCCTCCCACAAGTTTCCTGGGTCCTGAATTTGTTCCACTAGGTCTAGTATTTTTATGGTTACTCAGAAAATTCCTTTGCCCCTTTTTAACTGGCCAAATTTTACCACTTTCTCCTTTCTTCCGCATGTGTTGATAACAAATACAAGCCTTTCTTATGGTTTCATCCATCACCTTTGGACTATCGAACTCCAACCTTTCCTTTATAAAATTTGTAGACTATTGATAAAACATTGCACTTTCGCCTTTTCTTCCTGTATGTAAGGAATGTAGCGTAACAAAGAAGTACATTTAGTTATGAACTCATCCATGGACTATTGTCCTAATTTCATATCATGGAACTCCTTTTCCTTTTCATCATAAAACCTTTCAGTTAGATATTTGTCCTTAAAATATTTTTGGAAGTTGTCCCAAGTCACCTCCTGCTCATCAATGTTGCAGACTGTTTTTGTTTCCTCCCACCAAAGTGTGCCTTTTCCCTACAATTGATAGATTGCTAGATGATCTTTAAAGTTATCATCATATTCATAGATCTAGAAGTACTTATTCATATTAATCAACCATGCTTTTGTGGCCTCTTATGCTTATCCATTAAACAATGAGGCTTTATCTTTTTTAATTCCCCTTGTAACATGATTTTGGGTTAATTGGCTCCCCTTCCCCCTGAGGTATTACCATATTCTTCTTCCTACACCTAAGTTCCCTCACCCTCTAGGTGATCTTCCTGTTGTCACCCCGTTTCTTCCATATTTCCAATATCTGGACTAGGATCTGGGTTCCTCGTATTTTTTTTGTCTAAGAGACTTTTCAGGATCCTCTCCTACTCCAACCTTAGCCTCTCATTATCAGCCCTTAAATTTGTCATCTCTTCTTGCAATTGTTGAACAATCTCCAGTAACATAGCATTCACATTTGTAGTGCCTTCTCCTAAGTGGACCCACATCTCTGGGTTAGATCCAGCTCTTGCTGATGATCCCCTCCTCATACTACTTCAGTTAATTCTATCTCTCTGTGAAACATTAACACTTTGGTTATTATTTTCCTAGAGGCCATAATGATGTAACCTGTGGCTCTGATATCACTTGTAACAACTAACTGCTTACCCAAGGTCAAAATCATACATACATTTTTTTTTGTAAAAGGATACCTAATCGCTAACCATCATCAATATTAGATTACATGATATATATAACCATAACTCCATTATTGTATTAGTGAAACAGTCAAAATCATATAATCGCTCATTAGAAAACTAAGTACATTGATTATCAATCGCGCATATGCAAACTGTTATTCATTAAGGCTAAGTATATTGGTTATTACTGTTTGATATTTATGATTCATAAATATATTTAATGATCGAGGAGTGTGGATGGTTCCCGAGGCCTTCCTCATGCCCTCAAAGTGCACTCAACTTGGACTACCTCATGGAAGCTATCCCACAATCATTGTTGATTTGGAGGATCCAATGGCTCATGTGTCTCAAGTTGGAGTTAGGGTAACTACCTCTAGATGGATGATTGAGGACGTTCATTTGGTACAACACTCAATCAAGAGTATGGATATGCAACCCCTTTTTGCTCCTGCTTCCTGTAGCTTGAAAACTAGCCAGATTCCATCACAGTCTTTCACTGATACCACCGCCAGAGAGTTTCTCACGATTAATTGGTAGTTCGAAATGTTTACTAGTATTTTCCCTAGGCTTATCATGGAAGAAGGTCATCCTTTTTCCCTTCTCCCATCTCAACATGTTGCAAACTTACCGACTAGTGATTGTCATAGCTCGGAATGTCTAGTTCCTCTCTTGTAGTTTCCTAGGCCACGAATTGGAGTTGTCTTCCTCACGACAGACTCAGGTAATGAGGGTTTTTACCAAGTCATAATTTATCTTCACTTCAATTCTTAATTGTTTCTATATAGCAACTAACTATGGTTTTAGGTTCTCTATTATCGGGAATCCAAACAACATCTAGGGTTTTTGCGATGGTAGTTGGTTTAAAGATTTCAGTTGTGACCCAACCTCAAGAACGACCAAGTTGGATTTTGGTTACGTTATGGGCATTCTTTGGTTTTGTATGGTCATAATTTCACTTAGTAAGGTTAAGGAATTCACCCGTTTTATTGTTAAATAAATTTACAAATCTTACTGATTATGAAAGAACTGGACAGTCCTGAGACCCCTTTGTTCTTTGATTGCTAGTTTGGCCCATGGTCTATGCAATCCTTTGTAATTTTCCATCCCTAAACTATTACGCACCAAGGGTTTGTCTTTGTTTGTCTTTTTTTTTTTCTCGTTTTCAAGTTAATGGTATATTTGTGCATATCTCTATTTTTTATTCTCGATTCGAGCTAGTTCTGGTTCTGCTACGCCATCATTAATTAGTTAACTTGTATGGTATAAACTTAGTTTACACAGATTTTCTATTTTTTTGCTAATTCTCTCGACCAAATGTGTGTTGTCAGTACTTCTTTAAGAGCGTTAGGATTATTATAGTAATAGGTTTTCTGGTTGTTTTATTTACCTCCTTTTGTGTGTAATTTTATTTGAAACCTTGTGATAATGAAGTATGGCTAATTAATGATAGGCTCTCGCTATAGGTTTAGTTCATTTAGCATTTGATAATTATTGTATGCTTTCACTACATAGTTTTGTTGTCTGATATTTATGTACTCGGTTAACAATATACATATATTTTTTTGAGGTTGTGAGTGAATATATTCACTCACCCTTTCTAGGGTGTTAGTGCTCATGCAATCAATAGTTCCATGTTATAAGAAATTGTTATTCCCCAGTCATTTGTTAGCCCAAGGTGTTATTTTCCATGCCATGCTCATTAACATATTTTTCCAGTGATTTATGCTTTGTATACCAACCTGAGTTCTCCAGATTTAGTGTGAATTGACAGTTAATTTATTTAGCAGGGATTGCTAGTACACTATTTAATTTTTGTGGTAGAAGGGTTTCTATTTCAAATAGTAGTTCGTTAATCATTATAGGGTTGGTCTCCATCCTATGAATGCATGTGAGGTTGCTAGAAATAGCTTGGCCTCTGGGCTAACCCAAGTGGTAGACACAACCACCAACACATTATGCTTAGACTTAGAAAGCTAGAGTAAGCTATTTCCTTTCCTTTCCATATACTAAGGTGGGTTGTCTCGTCTTTTGCAATACCTACATGATGTTTCATGTCATAACCCCCATTACTCTATTTACAATTATTTCAAGGGTTTCTTTCCAGTGCTTATGAAGCCAGATTTACACTAAGTCCTAGTTTTGTAATATGTTTCATCTATCATAGCTAAAACTATCTTCTCCCTGCTAACAGGGAAATCTACAAGTTGTAGAAACAATCCCAAAATTATCGTTTTCATTGGGACCTATATTGTGTCAGATTCACACTAGCAGTTGTTTTCTTTTAATATTTCACCATTTCTTTAAGCAATTTTAGTTATTAAAAACATTTGATCGAAAGGTCACTGTTTAGATTACTACTTTACTAATCATGACTTATGCACAACAACGTTTTTAAGTTCCTTTCTTATTTTCCTTCTAAACATTTACCATTAAGTACATATTTCACATAATCTGACAGAATTCAATTTAAGCACAAAGTCTTTCAATAATAAAAAATCATTAAGCAACAAGGATGTTTCTTTACTCAATAGAAAATGCTTCCCTAGAAAGATTTAAATTCTCATAAAAATTGTACAGAGGATAATAAAAGTATATAATCACAAATTGCTTTGAACACCAAAATTCCCTACTTATCTTTGATTTCTTCAGTTGTTTAAGAAAGTGTATTTAGGATGAGCACGCTCCTCCCGTCCAATGGAACCGGAAATTACATCCAGGATCCCCCACTAGTATTCACTTTCCAGCACAATTGAATATTAACCTCTACAGTTTAAGTTCTCAGACCTCAAGACTTCCCATTCCAGCCTGGAACATTAAGATTTTCATCTGACTGGAGAGTTTCCACTGGCCCAAAACCAGCTCAGGACAATGCTCCGAAAGCATTCACATTCATTCCCTTCCTTCCGCAGGCAATTCTGCCTCCTTCTAGTGGCTAACCCCTTCTAATCCCTTGGGATATATTTTATCTCTAGGATTCAGAATGAAAGGAATAATTTCCCTCAAGTGTTTCTTGGAAGTTTTTAATTAGCTAATGTGTCCTCATTCTTGTTCCACTTCTTAATAGCTTTTCTTTAGAATTATCACATAATAAATTTATTATTGTTTTTCATAAATTGTTTTCCTTCTTTTACTTGCAACTAATAGTAATTCTAGAATGTGTTACCTGACTAAGTCCATACTAAACATTGAAAGAATTACAAATCTCTTCCATACATTGAAATAAAAAGAACCTATTAATAGAATATGAACCCTCTACTTCTTTATCTCTATACGTATATTTGATGTTAAAATCTTTTACTCAACATGCATATTGAAATATTTGATTTATAACCAACATTAAACCTTTTTTATGTTATTAACTTTTTAATGTTACATATCAACTCCATATTAAGAATAGAATAAATTACACATCTCCCTCACAATGAAAAAGGTCAATATAAGAAAAATTTTAATTTTATTTACTTTATTTTTCTTTATATAAAATTGATATACATTTTGAATCAGGAAGGGAAAGGATGCCGACATCGGCGCGCAAATTTGAATAGAAGCTCCCGTGTCTCTGCAACTGCGCCTCCTGTGGCCCTCCCCTACTGCTGGGCCTCTCACCCTCCTTCTCAACTGCCTCACAGTCAGAAACCGCCTCTCCTTTATCCAGTGTTGCGACTAGCTTTCTCCTGTCCTGTCCATGGTTGGGAATGACCCCTCCCAGATGCAAGACAATGAAGATCAGGATGAGACCTTTACCTCTCTCATTTCTGAAAATGCAGCCTCCAGAATCAAACCTACAGCTTCAAAGTTCATCAAGAAACTGGCTGACATCCCTGAAATCTCTCTTCCTCCTAGTCTCCCAAGGAAGGCAGCGATCTCTCTAGCAGAGAGAGGTCTGGTTGGAAAATTTACTGGCTTGTGGCCCTCACCTAGAGTTGTTCAGAAATGGCTGGAGTGCAACTAAAACGCGAACATTCAAGGAAAAATCGCTATAAGATTATGTGGAAGGGGTTACTATACTTTCCTCTTTGAAACCAAAGAAGACTGGAATCTCATCGTCAGAAATGGTCCCTACTTCATGGATTCGAGAGGTCTCTACCTGAACAGATGGTCCCCTGACTTTGACCCTGAAATGGACATTCCTAATGCGTGTCCCAGTTTGGGTTCGCTTGCCTCATCTCCCTCTCCATTGCTGGGGAGATGATTCGGTTAAAGCCATTGGGAACGCTGTGGGAAAATACATCGACAGATGTGAACCAAAGGACAACATGCATGCTTGTGCAAGGATCTGTGTTGAAGTCGACTTAGGAAAAGGCCTTCCATAAGAAATAAAGATCAAAGTGGACCAATGGACCCATATTTAGCAGCTGGACTACGAACAAATTCCGTTCAAATTTAAGGTATGCCATGAATATGGTCATTTTGCTAATAGGTGTAGTAAACTAAAAGAAAATGAAATGAATGAAAGTGTTGAAGCTAGTGAAGACACATGGGAACAAGTCAAAAGAAAGAAATCAAACCTCAAACAGTCTGGCCCTAAACCAAAGCCTCCCCTTGAATTCCAAGCTGCTCCCCTCCCCCCCCCCATCTTGACTCAGCCTTTACCCTCTACTTCTAATCCCTTCGAATCTCTGGAGGAAGAAGATCCATCCTCCCCACTTTCCCCACCTCCAGTCATTGCTCCAGCAGTCTTGCACTCCCCTTCTCAGATCCTTCCCTCCCCCCCTCCCACCATAGACCGTATCCTAACAAGAAACAAATTCAAAGAAGCAAGCAGCAACTCAGAGCCACCAAAAAAAGCAGGAAGGAAATCAAATAAAGAAATAAGAGACGAAACAACAACTAAAGAAATGGCCACATGTACTCAACATCGATGGATTCTTTTTTGGCCAAGCAAAAAGGAAGTGGGGAGAAGACAAAGGAGAAGAGCGGTGCTCACCAAAAATCCAGTAAGTAATGATTTTGGTCTCTTGGAATAGCAGGGGCCTGGGCTCCTCTCTAAAATCCAACGCAGCCTGGGATATAATCAATCAAGAGCAGCCATATTTCTTTCTGATCCAAGAGACCAAAATGTCCAACCAAGACTTTTAAAATTTTACAAAAAGACACAAAAGCTTTGCAGGAACGGCAACAGACTCACTGGGTGCCTCAGGAAGAATAGGCACATTGTGGAACAAGAGAAAATGGGACCTTACCAGACAAAATGCAACTCACTGGTGGGTCAAAACTGATCTCAAAAATAAAATCACAAAAGAAGAATTCACTGTGCTCAACTTTTATGCTCCAAACCATTACAGGGACAAAGCAAACTATTGGGAATCTATCAAAACAGAGTTGCAGGCATGTCAAAATAGGAAGGCAGTTTTGGGCGGTGACTTGAACCTAATAAGAAACATTGAAGAAAAGATAGGAGGAAAATATCTTGCTGACCCTTCAAGAGACGCTCTGGAAGAAATAATAGAAATCCATAAACTCATCGACATTCCACCATGCAATGGGAAATTCACGTGGAGCAATAAGAGAGCAAGAACACATAACATCAAAGAAAGACTCGATAGGATCCTAATCCATGAAAGCATAGCAGCAGGATTATCCTCAATAAAAAGTAAGATCGTCCATCCCATAGCTTCAGATCATAAACCAGTGGTCTTGATCCTAGATAGAATAGGAAATCTCGGCCCAATCCCATTCAAATACAATAAATTATGGGACAACAAGGAGGATTTTCGTAAGATCATAAAAGAAAGTTGGGAGATGGAATTCATTGGATCCCCACACTATGTCTAGGAATCCAAATTAAAATTCCTAAGATCAACAATCAAAAAGTGGGCAAAAGAGAATGAAACAATAGAGAAAAAAAAAATCAAGCTACATAGAAAACTGGAAAAATGGACTTAGGAAAAGGAGGCTCAACAAACTTCAAAGGAAGAGCAAGCTCAGGTAATCGAAATATTCAAGGAACTATATAGGCAGAATAGAGCTGAGGAAGAGGAGCTGAGACAAAAATCGAGGTGCCTTTGGCTCAGCGCAGGCGATAAAAACACTTCCTTCTTCCATAATAATCTTAAGCTCAGAAGAGCTAGAAATCAAAATGATAAAATCACTGTTGAAGGTAAAGATTTAAGAGAGCAAGATGAAATCAAAGAAGCAGCCAACAACCGCTTAAAATCTCTCTTAACTGCACAACATCAGCCTACTGACAACATGGACTTCCTCCTACCAGTAGAATGCAAAATCAATGAGCAGCAAAATAGAGAGTTGGAACAGGAAGTCTCGGAGGAAGAAATCAGAGAAGCCGTGTACAGTATGTAGCCGAACAAGGCTCCTGAGCCTGATGGATTCACAATTTCCTTTTACAGAACTCATTGGGATATCATAAAGAAATATTGCATCAGGATGGTCAAAAATATCTTCAAAAAAACCAAGATGGGAGAAAACACAAAAAACTTCCCATTTGGCGCTTATCCCCAAGGAACCAAACCCCCTCTCCTTTGAGCGCTTCAGACCCATTTCCCTCTGCAATGTCTCCTACAAAATAGTCACTAAAATCTTAGAAAATAAACTGAAAAATCACTTTCCCACTCTCATTTCATAGAACCAAGGAGGATTCTTTCCCAAAAGACAAATAACGGATAATGTTATTTTGGTCCAAGAAGTAATACACAACAGTTTGCATAGAAAGGAAAGAGGTATGATCATAAAACATGACATGGAAAATGCCTTCGATAGAGTCAATCACCAATTCTTAGCAGTTGTTCTCCAGAAGTTTGGAATATCCAGCAAATTTATAAACATCATTATGGAATGCATATCAAATCCTTGGACAGCTCCCCTAACCAATGGAAGGCCTAGTCACTACTTTTGTAGTTCCAGAGGACTGAGACAAGGCTACTCCCTCTCACCCTTCCTTTTCATCATCATGGCGGAAACCTTAAGCATACATCTGGAAAAACTAAGGAAACAAAAGGAGATAATAGGCATAAGTATACCAAGAGGAATAAAAGAAAGAAATCACTCGCTCTTTGCAGATGACACTCTTTCAATAGGAGGAGCCTCAATCCTAATTACAAGGAGATTTAAGAGAATATTGGACACTTTCATGGTTGTCTCAAGGGGACTGCTTAACAACAAAAAGTGCAAAATTTACACTTGGAATGTCTCGCTCCAAGTAATGCAAAGAATCTCTCTAATCATGGACATCCCAGTCCAAAGAAACTGGAGCCACTTTTCCTATCTTGGTCCTCCCTTGGCAAAGGAAGTTGTCAAGTCAGAGATTTGGAACAAGCAAATTGAAAAAATGAGAGGGCTTCTCCAAAGTTGGGGGCTATCGTGGTTGAACGTAGCGGGCAGGACCATCCTCATAAAATCTCTTCTTTTAGCCCTCCCTATTTATCAGTACGCTATCACTTTGGCCCCAACAAGTATTCACAAACAATTGGAGTTAATTATGAAAGGCTTTCTTTGGCAAGGAGGGAAACAAGATACAAAAAAATTCAGTTTGGTCTGATGGGAACAGGTGATCCACCCCTTCAAAAAAGGTGGTATATCTATCAAAATCTCAAGTCTAACTAACAAAGCGATGGGCTTCAAACTTGTGTGGAGAATGTTAATGGAAAAAGTTAGCTGGTGGGTTGAGGCTCTCAAGAAAAAATACCTTAATGGGCAGCACTCCAAGGTTCTCACTGATTTGATCGTGGAAAGACCATGTACTCCAACATGAAGACTTATCAAAAAATTCATTTGCCAAATCAAAAATCATATCTCAAAGTCCCCTGGAAATGGAAAAGATACAAACCTTTGGACAGATAGAATTATGGGCTCAGAGCCTAGAAGTCTTATCCAGTAGTTCAGACCTCTGAAAATGTGGATGGAAGTTAAAAGCATTCATTCCCTATACGACATCTTGGTTTGGGAACACAATAGTTGGTCTGCTTGTAGGGACCTTCCTCTTCCAAATCACCTCAGAAATTAGTGGGCAGATCTGAAGCGAACACTAATGGGAGCTGCTCCAACAAACAAATCCACTCAGGACAGCTTCGTCTAGGACCCAAATGGAGGAAAGTTCACTGTGAAATATGGGTATCAACTCCTTCAATATAGAAACAACCTAAATAACTGGAACCTTTGGTCTATAGTTTGGAAGAATGAATGCCTCCCAAAGATAATAAAAAAAAAAAAAAAAAAAAAAAAAAAAAAAAAAAAAAAAAAAAAAAAATTACGTGGACCCTCCTAAAAGGGAAGATCCTCACTACTGAAAATCTAAAAAAAAACGGGATTCAAAGTCCCTCAATGTGCTGCCTTTGCTCAAGGAGGAGGAGAGTAGTCAACATTTATTCCTCGAGTGCTCCTTTTCCCAACACTGTTGGCACCATCTCATCAGCCCCTTGAGGTCTCCTAGAGCAAACTTCGATCAACTCACAACTCTTTACAAAAATTGGGAGAAAGGCTACCCCCATGCAAGAAAAGGCAAAGCCACAATTACCATAATATGGAGATGCATTCCTCCTACTCTATGTTGGCAAATTTGGCTCTCCACGAATAGCTGCATCTTCAAAAACCAAAAGCCAAACCCAGCTCTCACTTTGGCTAAAACTCTGGGCCTAGTTGCAGAAATGATAAGTGCCAACACTGTAACAAAAAACGATCACACCAACTGGCAGAAAGAAGAGGAAGAATGGTATAATAAATTTTCGTTGGTCTACTCAATGAACAACCAATTCCCAGCAAAGTTAGGTAAGGGGAAAAAATTGGAAACTCAGGGGAACTCAAATTGAAATTGAGCAGTGGACTCAAGAACAAAAGACTCTCACTCTTCAGTTTGATGGCGTTTCCAAAAACAACCCCGGAAAAGCAGGAGCAGGGGGAATAATCACAGATCAAAACGGGCAAGTCATCATCACTTATGAATAGGGATTAGGAAATACTACAAATAACATGGCAGAGGCCTATAGCCTTTTACTACGTACCTACATACTGAAAAATTTACAAACCAAAAATCCAGTCAGAATTGGCGATTCGGCAAGTATGATAGCAGCTATGGTTTTAGGGGGCGACTTCAAAAACCAGGCCCTCAATAGAATCAAACTTAGGATAGTGGATAATCCAAAGCAGCTCGGGAACATTCAATTCAAACACGTTATGAGAAATAATAATGTCAAGGCATATTCTCTAGCCAACAGTGCAGTCACCAAACCCATAGGGCAGGTCTGTGAGAACAACAACACATATGAGAAATCAATCCCATAAGATGCCTCTCCCCTCAGTCAGACTCGTGATCCAAGGCCCCAATAGTCATCTCAACAACAAGTCCGCCTCTCCTTTCAGAACATGCAGCTGGATGTCTGACCTCCTACACACTGACAATATCCATTCCCACTCCTTAAACACTATCAAGGAAATCCACAGGTTAATGGAAAATCTGTACTGTATAATGGACTGGGAAGAGTCTCGTGATAAGATTATTCAGAAGTTAGGTAGCAGTCATTTCACAATCCTTAGAGGCTACTCAAGAAATATTCGAATTGACATTCGGGATAGGAATATCTCAAAGTAGTCCGATCCTCACTCAAAGGCTCTGAAGCTTGTGTGGGCTTATAAACAGCCCGTGGTGCTTTGGCTCAGCCATCTCAGTATTGCAGTTGTGCTCAGCTCCTTCAGCAAAGGCCTGAGCTCTAGTTCTAGATTGCCCCTGGTGATCTTCAGTCGTGGTTGCTCCTCATGGCTTGCTCTGAGAGGTATCTCTGAGCAGCTCGATCAGCATATAGAGGCTCTAACATTTGATTCGGCTTATAATCAGCCCGTGGTGCATTGGTTCCGCCATTTCAATGTTGCAGTTGTGCTCTACTCTCTCGGTAAAGGCACGAACTCCCATTCCAGATCATCCTTGGTGCTCATCAGCCGAAGTAGTTCCTCAAAGATAGCTCTGCGAGGTATTGATTGTGCCTTTCGGGATTGTCTTTTCGTTCTTTGCTCTAACATTCATGCTGTCTTTGTGATCTAGCCTTTTTGATCTTCGCTGACCTCTATTACTCAGCTCTCTGTTCCTCATTCTCTTTGTTTCCATCCTCTCGCTCTCCCCTCTGTTATTTATTCCCCTTTCAGAAGCTACTTCCTCCCTCTTCCTGTGTCTCTTTGCTTCCCACCCCCTCTTCCTTGCGGAGTTCAACTTTTTATCCCCTCTCCCCTGAACTGGCCCCCCCGCCTTCATCTATCTGATTTGCCTACTTCCATCCTCCAGAACCTCTGTCAACCTTCACTCCCCTCTCTGTAGCAAGCTAGCTCAGTTCTGCCTGAAAATCTCCAAGAATACCCAAGACTCGACAACAATGTCAGAAAATCCTTTGGACCATGTCATCACCAACAACAGTTGCACCCTCTGCAAGGTGCACTGCTTCATGATTGCCCGCTTCATTAAGCATTTCAATGAACTCAAAGAAGAAGTTCAGTCAGAGAACAAATCCAAGAAGAAAAAACTTAAAAAACAGAAGGCGGAAATTGAAGGCTTAAAAGATAAATGCAACCACTTGGAAGAGGCCATCAGCCACATAAGATCTATGAATCAAAGCATGCAAGGGGAGGCCTCAACCAAGAACAACGATAAAAAAGTGCAGCCGCCCGATGATTCAGTTAATCAATTCTGGTGAAAATGTCTTATACATTGTAAATACTGTCTGCTACTAGGTGAGTTCATATGGCAATACAGCCGGCTTGCCTTCCAAGTCTTAAAAATCAAGCCTAGTGAATTAGATCAAGGGACTACGTGCCCATTTTGGATCAATTCTACTTCGCTTCCTCTAGTATTTGTAATGGGACTTGTCCCTATGCTAAAGTTTTTTATAATATAACAATATTCAACCGTGTTAAAAATATATATATATATATATATATATATATATATATATATATATATATAATTAATTGATATACATTTGTTAATTAATACCAACATTGAAATATTTTATTTATGCTAATACTAACATCTTCTTTATTATTAATATATCTTTGTTTCAAATATTACAAGTCAACTCAACAAAGAATGAATTACACATAATGTTATATGAATAATATTATTTTATATACCATATATTGGCTCTATTAAGTAGTGAAGGTATCACATATATCTCTCATACTAAAAATATTTTTTTTCAATTACTTAATTCTCTAAATTAAGTTGATGTAAAATTAAGATGAAAATTGATTTTTTTTTTTAATGCAAGTTATATTATTATTTTTAAATGTCACATTATGTGATAAGATCTTCCTCTACTAGAATTTAAAGTGCCTTTCAACACAACAATTATAAATAATGCTATGAATAATAATAATAATAATAATAATATTAGTATTATGATTATTATCCCACAGTTTAATTGGAGATCCTAGATTCAATTCTCTAGACACCTTTCTAATGAGTCTCCATAATTAAGTGGAAAGTAATTACTTCAAATAAATATACCTAATACAAATATTAATATTCCTATTAATAATAATTATTATTACTATCATTATATTTAATCAAAAGAGGATTCCAGGGACCGTCTTATTGTCCTAATTGTCAAAAGCAAGGAGAAACTATTCAACATCTCATGGATTCCTGCCACATGGCTAATCAATTATGGGAAAAACTCACTTTCAGATGTCAGCGACCTTGCAGAATCTTGGGGGACATCAAAGGTACCATCTGCAATTGGATCCCTGCGCCATATAAAAGCAAATTTTTAAATGTGCTATGGACAATTCTCCCGGGCTTCTTCTTCTGGACAATTTGGAAGGAAAGAAACAAAATAATTTTCAAAAATCAAAGCACTACTTTGGAGATCATCTGGATCAATTTATGTCAGAACATTCAAGAAACCCTCGCTCTCCAACAGTGGAGTGTTGATGACTTTCCCACTCAGGCACAGGAACAGAGTATATGGGACAACTGGCAATTGAAGCTCCCATAGGTTCAAATTGATCCCAACAAAGCCA
This sequence comes from Pinus taeda, assembly GCA_000404065.3. Classification (NCBI taxonomy): domain Eukaryota; kingdom Viridiplantae; phylum Streptophyta; class Pinopsida; order Pinales; family Pinaceae; genus Pinus; species Pinus taeda. The sequence goes on along the minus strand of APFE030624846.1, from coordinate 121,788 downwards.
GCATAATCAACAAGCAGCCATCACTTTGGAACCCCCCTCCAACAAACGTGATCAAACTAAATTTTGATGGGGCCTCAAAAGGAAACCCAGGCAAAGCAGGACATGATCGAATATTCAGAGATCAAGAAGGCCTACCTCTACTAATATACTTTGGCTCAATTGGATGGGATATGAATAACTCTACAGAATTGGAAGGATTGTGGCAAGGTATAAACCTAGCACATCAACATAATTTTCATCCTATCATAATAGAAGGGGACTCCCAAATTCTGATACACATGGTTACCCAAATACAACTAGGAACCACAGCTTCGAGAGTCGCTACCAGCTGGAGACTAGTGGCTCGGCTCGAACTAATATAGTAATGGATGAAAAATAAACGAGCCACCAACTTCATTCATGTCAAAAGAGAAAACAACAAGGTGGCTGATCTTTTGGCAAACATAGGAGTTGAACATGATCAGGTCCTACAATCGGGAACAATCAATATTTTACATGACCAAGCTCAATTACAAGCTTGCACTGACCTGGTGCACAAGGAAGCACATCTCTCTGATGTGGGTGCCCAGTAAAGATAGTAAGGTGGCAACAGAACGAGACGGCATGTGGCAATACCACATGACCCTCCATAACCCAGCACAGCAGTCTAAAAATGGCATTAACACCAGCCATAAATGGCATTCAAATGGGCGTCATCTTCAACTTGTCTGCAACTACCCACTTTGGCTCCAGGTAAAGATGACCTCCGGTGATAATCACACCATTGTTCCTAACCATTATCCTCTACCTCTGCAATCTCTCTGCCCTCAAGCTGCTACAGCACCTAGTTTTCGCACTACCATGGGGAGGCCCTGCAATCTCCTCTGCTGCATTTATTTAGGCTCGAGAACTCATTTCACTCAAAGCCTGGTTTGCCATTTCACCTTTCACTCAGCCTCTGCTGCTTGTCCCTACTCTGAGCCTCCCGCTAATTCTACTGAGCCCTCTCACGCTGAGAATTCCTCTGTTCTTCCTCGGCATAACCAATTCAATCCCCGAGAAACCTCCACCTCCCCACCTGCAAATCCTGAGACCATCACAGTCATGGTGCGCACTTGACATCGCATGCGAAGCAGACGCAGGGGTAGTTGTGGCAGAAGCATACGCCCCCCCACAATGCCTAGCCCTGAATCTGCTACTCCTTTCTCATCCCCATCCATCACTCATTCCCATGGTCCCTTCTCCAGAAGATACCCTGATACGCGCAGTGGCAGAGGGCAGTCATAGGCCCATGGCATCTAAAGCGCAAACATAGCTACCCAAACAGATAATTCCCTCACCCCCCCTCACCCCTCTCACCATACCATCCAATTTCCCTTCTAGAGTTCACTGATCCGACCAAAAATCTTAGCCACGGTTAACATAACCTTCAGTGAGTGTACTAGTTCACAGGCTAAGCAGGATGCTCAGACCCATGACTGTAGACTGGGGAAGAGGAACAGAGGTGCAAAGCAGAAGGCAGCTAAGAGGAACAGGGACGACAGTGAACCAGGAAAGTAGCAGAAGGCTAGGAAAATCGATATTCTACGTGGCAAGGAGCTGCCTAGAAGCGAGCATGTAGCTAAGGGCAAAGCGGGTGGCATGAAGATTGTTGGTGGCACCACGGATGACACATCAGGCATGCATGCAATGGAGGGCAGCTCAACAGGCATTCAAACTACAAGTGGCATCCCGCACAGCACATCAGCAGAGGATGCATACACGTGTCGCATTGCGGAAGAGCCCAACCCATATGACAATGAGGGGTTCCTTGCATGGTCAGCGAGCTAAACCCATATGTCTAGTCGCCAGGTGTCGCCTTGCAGTTCAATGGAGATTTTACAAGCTTGCTGTTTAAGGTTTTTACTCCTATTTTTTTAGATTTTTTGGTATGTTTTAATTGATTTTGAACTAGGACCCTTGTGTGGGATTTTTGCTATAATCTCACTCGGACTGGTTTCCCCTCGAAGGGCAGTTGAGTTTATTTTTTTGATAATCATGACATAATGTTGTTACGCACCACAGAGGTCGGAGCCTCAATGTATTATTATTTTGCTTATTTCAATAGAATAATTTTACTTAAAAAATAAAAATAAAAAAAAAAAATTACTATCATTATAATAATATTAATATTAATTATATGATATTACTATAACTAATTATTATATAATTAACTATTACATAAAATGAATTATTAGCCTTAACAATGTCATTACCTACTTAACCATGGATTAGGTAATTATACTTTTATTAGGTGATATAAAGTTTCCCATCACTACGCAGGTAAAGTGAATAACTTGAAGGAAGTTCCTCCTCCCATACCTACCTCTTCAAGGTTACGGCTAAAACTAGAATATTACTGTCTCAGTGATCTTTCTTTTCTGTAAAAGGAGAGGCAGATATCTAGATTACATCATAAAATACGATATTAATATTAATTACTATACACTACATTTGGCATAGTTACTTGAAAAAAAAGCTAAATTACACAGTGCTCAATCTTAGTAAAGTTAAAACCTTATCATTTTATTGTTATATGATAATGGAAAAACCCATGGTGTGGAGGAGATGCTCCATAATCCAATGTCTTTCAAGACAGAAGAGAGGTTTTGTAAGTTAGGTTTTGAGTCTACTTACACTTTTTATAAAGTTTTAATGCATGTGAATTTAATTTTTACTAATTTTCATATTGGCCTATCAATCATAAATGGTAAAGTAAAAAATTTAATTGCATTTAATATGTTTTTAATTTAAATGTGCTTTAGGTAAGGAAGTTATTATTTGAAATTTTATTTATTAATTTAGAGGAGACACCAAGAATATGTTAGAATTTTTAATTTTCAATCATATTATTAACAAAGGGATTACTCAACCCACTTCCAATAGGAAAAGGAAAAAGGTTAGTTTTCATTTTAGGTGTTTGGTTTTTCTTAAATAATGGTGTTGAATCACGTTACATTAGTGAAAATAATTTGGTGACAATTGAATTAAGATAGATTTTGTCACTTATTATTGAATTTCACCTATGGATGTTGGGTTGACTCATCATATTTATTCAAAGAAAACCACACCAATTAAAATATCTCATAAATAGTTTGGAAGGAGTAGATTTTAGCACCTCCTCACCATCAAAGAAAATAATATCTTAATCAATGAGAAGCAATTTTAAATTTTATTTCAGGATTAAAAAACGATTACAATGTATCTTCTCCACCCATGTTCAAATCCCCACCAGTGACATGATGAGAATTGTTGTAATGGCTTCGTGCCTGGTGAGCTCTTAAGTGACTATACTTATGGGATTACTTGGTACCAATAGCCTCACTCTAGCCCTCGAGCTAAGAGGGAGGCTAATCTATAAAAACATGTCTAACAAGATTCTTAATCATATATATTTTCCCTTTTCCCTTGATGGGGGTGAGAACTAGTGATAGGAGGGGTTTGATGGGGGGCTCGTCACCCTCACCCACATAGCAAAGGGTTTAATGCACTGTGCTAGGAATGCCTCTCTCAGTGTGGATCGGCCGATGTTTTTGGATATGTGGAGGGTTATATCATTCCAAGCATTTGGTTTTGAGTTCTGTTGAATGTTGAGGGTAATGGGACTAGTGTTGGTAGTATTTTTTGAGCATTTGTTATTAGAGGGTGGCATTCTGTATATGCCATCCCCTGTCTACCATGTTGCGACAATCGGTAGAGGGATTTCAGTCGGCTTAGGTGCAGGTGGTAATGTTTGCAAGGAAAAACAATGTAAGAAGTTGTGGGATCAGGGTTTGAGGTGGTAACTTCCTGAGTCTCGCAGTGGTGTATTTGCTTGGGTGGTTCACCAACAGTTGGGGGAAGTTGGAAGGACTGAAAATTCTGGGTTTCTTACGACTTCTTATACCTTGGTAAGTCATAGTTATCCTGATCTTAAGAGAAGTTATGCTATTTTTTCTTGGTTGGATGGTTTCTTGCTTGGATGGCTAGTCAAATTTTGTTAGTTTTTATCAATAAGTTCAATGGTGAGAAGTGGAGAGGGTCTTGAGAGCTAAGCTCCCCAAGAAATCATTTGGGTGTGTTAAATTGTAGTAAGAAAAGGATTCATTTGACTTGTTCCTTAGTCAAATGGACAAATTCAAATTTCCACTTAAGCAGAATGACTTGAGTTGTACTTAACAGGAGTGAAATGGCTAAGTCATTCAATTTGAGTTTGTGGGCAAGAAGTAGAGTTGTGCATGAGTTTATTGCTAAGGTCTAACAGTCTAGTGGAGTTATATTTAGTGAAACTTAGTTATCTAAGCTCTAGTCTAGAATAGATTTAACATGAGTTCAATTGAGTAGTTGTAGCTGTTGTTAACTCACCGATATCTCAACTAACTAGTCAATTTACTAAAAATATCCCTAGTCATGAATGCAATTGAATTTCCTAATTGAGTGGAGGAAAAAGGCATATATGTAATCATTATTGTATACTAGTGAGTGTATAGTGTTTGCATGTAGAAGGTGAGCTAATTTTTCTTTGGAATTGTGCAAGCAAATATGAGATTTCCTATTCTTTTGGAGTAGGAATTATGCAAAGAAATAGGAGGAATCCAGAGGCCTATTTTGCATAAGTATTGGGCAGAGCAGACTCGGTAGAAGGAGATTAGTATTGCATTGCAGGTTGAACTTCAAAGGATTGAAGTTGTCATTCTAATATATCATTTTTCTCATCTTATATAATACAAACATAGGAGGGGTTTTTCCTAGTTGGGTTCCCTAGTAAAAGGAATTTTCATTTTGATTAAATGATTGCATGTGTTTCTATTGTATGGTTTCCCTTCTACAACTTGAGTAGACTAATTTTTTGTCTATTGATTTCAGTAGCAACTGCAAAATTCAATTTATTTCTACATGGTATCATATCTATTGAAAAATACATGGAAACCAGGTTCCTGATCATCTCTCAGAGAAATTTTGAATAACAAAGTTTGTGGTGCACGAATTCAAATTATACAAGTGCAGGAATTCAAGTGCAGTAACAATGTCTTTCAGTTAATTAAGGCTTGAGTATGCATTGGAGGGAACTTCAAATTTCATTGCTTGGAAAGACAAAATGGAAGTTGTGTTGGATGACAATGGGATATTAGAGTATACACAAAATGATATTCCAAAACTAGCAACATCAGATGCTCAACAACTGGCTCAATGGAAGTAAGATACAACAATTCCAGGAGGATTATCCTGGAAGGAAGTCATAGCTCATGTGGTTTCAAATTTTCATGGGAAGAAAATTTATTATGTTATATGGAAAACCCTCACAAATCTATTTGAAAGTAGTAGTGATGCTAGAAAATTAACATTGCAAGATAATTTTAGGAACATTCGAATGAATAAAAATGAAATTTTTGTTCAATACCTATCTAGGTTCACTGAAGTGAGAGATGAACTTAGAGGAGCTGGAGAAAATGTGTCATCATATGAAATTGTGAGCTTAGAACTCCTTGGTCTTCTGAAGTCTTGGCATAACTATTAGGATTCATTTAATGGAAGAGACAATTTTGCAGATTGGGAGAGACTTTGGTCTGACTTGGTACAGGAGGATATTATAAGAAACACTAGAGATGGTGTCACATCCAGAATTCATGAGGAAGTAAACTTTTCTTTAGCAAACAAAGGAAAGAAATCTAAAGGAAAGAATACCCAAGGCAAGGCAGAATCCAGCTAGAACCATGGCAAGAAGAAAGACCTCGGTAAAATTAAATGTTTTCACTGCCATGAGTATGGACACTATGCAACCAATTGTCCACACAAGAAATCCAGTAAGAAGCCTGCAACGAGAGCATGAGGAGATGCTTTCACATGAAAATTTGAATTGGATTTCACCCTCATTACTTGCATGGAAAGTATTGTATGAGGTAGTGTATGGTATTGTTGTGTTGTACAATAACCCCCAATTTATTTATTTTTAAATAGCTTAGGAGATTATTGATTAATAAATAGGGACCCTTAAAAAATTGAAAAACATAGGAATATAGTTTAGTTTAGGGTTTTTGTTAAGAAGAAATTTGATTTTTTAATAAAAGAATCCTCACAAAAGCTTGAGTGACTTGAATAAGTCTTACCTTAAAAGAAAACTCGACAATATCGCATATTGCAAAGTTTCAAAGAGACAAAGTTTCATTTACCCTTTCGAAACTTGCGATTGTGATAAAAGATAGCCCCCAGGAACCATAACATATCTATTCCTTAAAAAAGCTTAAGTATTGATTAGATTCCTTTACGGAAAAATTCCCCCGTATCGTAATCTTATAACAAAACAGATATATCATAAGACCGAGGAACATCCCGATTGCGAAATGCGATAAGCTACCAGACTCGACAAAACAATAAAACACACTCTTTAAAAATATTGCATCCAGATAAATCGCAAGAGTATAAACATGCTCCCCACTTGTACCATTCCCAATTTCCCTGATTGTGATAAGGCTATTTCTTAAAGAATGCGCCTAAGGAAAATCATAAAGCTAAAGCTAAAAAACAAAAGTAGCACTTAATAATAAGTCCATGGGCCTGCTACAATGCCAATCACTTCTCACAAATTCGCAATCGCTTAAAGCTTTCAGCCATATCCATTCTCCACTACTCCACAAACCGCCGATTGCGATATTGCGATAATGCGATTATCGCAATGGCACATCTCTCATACTTAATAAGTTGATACAATGATATCGCCATCGCATATTGGCGGGTTAATTAAAGAATAAGTTTTATTTATCATTTGAAAAGGTTTTGTGATGCAATATATTAATGAATAATAAATAACCACACGAAGACATGATTTCGGTTATTAAGGGATTCTAACGGTATTTATGATTTCAAATACCAAGGAGATTTGATGGCCTGTTTCAATTGATTCGCATTTAAACTTCCCTTCCTGTCATTTCAAAGCTGTATTTGTTTGTATACTTCCATGTTTAACTCCTATTTCTCTTTATTCCTCTATATTCTCAATTTGCAAGTTTCACCCGAGAAAGAATTATGTAACAATATTACTAAGTTGAAGAAAGGAAAGAAAACTAATGAAGCTACATAATATTCTACATCTAATGTAACATAAATGCCCCCATTCTTCTTAGACATGACATGCACTGTCAACAACGATACTTCCTCATGGGAAAACATGTACCAGTTGGTAGAGAGCGAGGGTTATAGGATAATCCAAAGTAAAACAACAATAGACACCACTACCTCTTCAGAAGCCTCCCACTTTAAAGCTGCAAGTTCTTTACCTCACATAGATGTTGCTAGCTCGAAGATTTTACCATACAGGGATATGGTAAAATGGATAATAGACAATATTAACATTGTCGACCAGGCATTCCAGATTTCAAGGCAAACGGTTATTGGGTCCTTCACAACAAAAGACTTGAAGAGCATGTATCATATACCAGACCCACAAAAGGTATATGTTAAAGCCTTCCTTGATGATTTCGCAACTGATAATGAGGAACCATCTGACCCAATTAAGTAGTGGAAGTCAAATAATTGTTAAGAGAGAAGGAAGAAAGAATACAACTGTTACAGCAACAGTTAGCAGAAGAAAGCCAAAATGTCGACCATCAAATGAAGGCACAAATGGCCCACTTATAGCAGATCTTTGACCAATTGAAGCTCCAATACCAAGTAGAAACAAGTGCCAAAGATAGTTACATACAACAGTTGTAGTTTTCTATGGATTAGTTGAAAGATAATCCTAAGGTTGAGGATTTTATAAACGAAGCATTAGAACTCAATTATTTATTATTTAAGAAATAAGAAACATTATGTCAGAAGATATCGGTCATTAGTACAATGTGCAAGGAAAGTGATTCACTAATGAATCAAGCATTCGATCTGAGGATCAATTTTAATGAGATTGATGATAATATTTCAGGATACATAACATGGCAGGATACTCTAGAGAGCAGAGTAATAGATCTTCCCAAGATAGAGGAATCTCATAAAGACATCCTCTTTACCGATTAGGATATTCATCTAAAGAAAGTAGAAAGAGCAGTTTCAAGAGCAACTGATGCTGCAAATAATATCATTGAAACCATAAATGATAATTTTTCCAATGCTAATTTGATACGGGAATGCCCACCTGGGAGCCTCCGCGATATCAAAGCCCTAGAAACACACTGGCAAGAAACTTTCAGAGCGAGAGAAGAGGCGATTAAATAGCTAACAAAACTTGACTGGGAAGTATATTCGAGATATTTGATAAAGCCACACAGTCAGTGGCTAATGCTATGCTACCTCCCTGACTCATCCATGCACATGCTTCCTACTATCTCAGATGCAGTGTATACAGGACAATTGTGCACGAGGAAAATTCAACCTCCTGTAGTCAAGCCAATGATGGATATCTACGAGCTTAGACCACGAATGAAGGAATAGACACCATTACAAACTTGAGCTCGTCATTTCAATAATTTATGTTTTATGTAATCTTTCACTTATTTTAAGGAGATTTGTTTAAACCTCCTTAGAACTTTCACGTAATATCTATTTTTGTACTTTATTTTTATTAGATAAACCCTTTCATGTCTTTGAAGAAAGGGTCTCCAATTTTATAAGGAAGCACTATAAAATCTTGCACTTATGTACTTTTAAAGTTTGTCCTAGTAGAATGACTCGATCAAAGTCTTGATGTTTTATGAAGAAAGCTTTTGGAAGCTTGAACTTTTGTACTTTTGGAAACCATCTTAATGAAAAAGACTGGACTAGAGATATTTACTTCGTGAGAAGAGTTATATGCATCGGGTGCTTCTATCGTTGTGTATTTATTTGTTTATGAATTGATAGCCATTTCTCATTATATTGTTTATCATATAGACCTCTTTTCATGTAGTTTTGTATTCATTCACTTCTGAACATGCTTGGACTATTATCTTTAATACATTGATGAGAAAATGTTTTAACGATATTTAATGCAATATATGTTTAACAATTATTTTGATTAATTATTTAATCAAAACAATTATTTTAAATGCTTTTCATTTCTGTTAATGTTTGATTAATCTTCATTATCATACACTAAAGATAATCATTGTAGATCCCATAAGTATAAGTAAAATCCCAGGTAATATATAGATAGGTTAAATTTACATGTATTTCAGTTGAAAACCACCCCATCTATCACTTAGTTTTTGGTAATCAACACCCTATCCATCCTATCACATTTTTTGGGGAAATTGGTCCCATTATATCCAGTTGGAGCCACTAATCCAAATGGATAAGGGACAATATTTAAGTCCCCAACCCGGTGGTTTTCCCCCATGTTTTTGCAATGATGGCTTCAACAGGTACTTAGACTCTGGTGCTTCATTTCATATCACACGAAATAAGGAGTTCTTCAAAAACTTAGAGGAGAAGGACCTACAATTACGCATAGAGCTTGGTGATGATGCAAGGTATAGAACCAAAGGGATTGGCACTATCACTATTAAAATGGAGTCAAGATCCCATATTCAACTAAAGAATGTAATATATGTTTCTGGTCTGAATAAAATTTTAATTTTTGTAGTTTTACTTGAAGACAAAGGATATGATGTGGTGTTTAGTAAATGGAAGGCATATATAAAGCAAGTTCCTACTAAACAAGTAAAACAAATTGGCGTTCAAGTTAAAAATCTCTACAAGCTAAAGGTGGATGCACAAGTTGCATTGAGTAGCAAAGAAGAACATGTTTAGGGATGAGATGTTGGGGAGCTCTGGAATAGGTACATGGGGCACCTACACCATGGAGCTTTGAAAATAATGCAACATATAACCACTAGACTTCCAAAATGCGCCCTTGATCAACATGATGTTTGCAAGGGATGCATTCTTGGGAAATATGTTAAATCTTCCTTCTAGGGCCAAGATAACAAAGCTAGAAATATCTTGGAGCAAGTTCATTAAGATGTGTGTGGACCATTTTCCACAATCTCAACTACAAATCATGGGTATTATGTGATCTTCATAGATGAATTTTCCCACAAATGCTGGATCTATTTTATGAAGAAAAAATATGAGGTATATTCAAAGTTTATTGAATTTAAATCCTTAGTTGAAAACAAGACTGGAATAAAATTAAATCCCTGAGAAGTGATAATGGAGGAGAGTATGTGTCTAATGCCTTCAAAGAATTACGTGCCAAGGAGGGTATTATAAGGGATTTAATTACATCCCACAACCCATAGAAAAATGGGGTTGCAGAGAGGAAAAATAGAAGTATTATAGGAGTTTCTATAGCAATGTTGCATGACAAGGGATTACACCATAAGAGGCTTTCTCTAGGAGGAAGCCAGATGTCTCCCACTTTAGTATTTTTGGATCAATAGTCTATTGTCATGTATCCAAATATAGCAGGAAATAGTTGGAGCCCATTGTAGAGAGAGGGATCTTTATAATATACGCAGAGACTCCTCATATTTACCAGGTGAACATGCCCTCACTCAGGAAGACTATGATGAGGGGGGATGTGATGTTTGATGAGGAGAAAGCCACGGGGAGATCTCTAAAGCGAAAGTTGAGCATATCACTAAAGGAGGATATTTTTAGTTCCAAAGGAGGAGCCTTAGTTAGATCCATAGAGACATCTTACTCAAAGGTAAGGATACATTCCAGGAGGAGGATGTGGAGGAGTAGAGAGCAGGCCGAGTGGAGGCACCCATTTACACACACCCTTCCATAGAAGGGAGGAAGAGGACCAAGATGGTTGATAGGTTGTTGCAGGAATCTCAGGAGTAGGTTGGAGCTCCTAGCTCCTTGTGCATATAAAGGAGATCATGTGACATATATACAATATATATAGCACTCATGAAATAACTAATTGATTATGAGCCATCTTCCTTTGAAGACGGTATTTCTCAACAATTGTGGGTAGATTCCATGGTGGAGGATTATGACTCCATCATGAAGAACAATGTTCGGGAGGTGGTGCCTAGACCTGAAAACAAGTCAGTTGTTGGTTCCAGGTAGTTATACAAGATGAAAATCCAGCTGATGGAATTGCTGATAAGTACAAGGTCAGATTTGTGGCCAAAGGCTTCTCACATGTGGATGGAGTTAATTATGAGGAGATGCTTTCCCCCATGGCAAGATATTCTTCTATCATAACCATTCTTGCATTGGCAGCACAGTTGGGGTGGAGAATCCACCAAATGGATGTTAAAATTTCCTTCCTCAATGGAGTGGTTGAGGAAGAGATTTACATTGAGCATCCCAAGGGGTTTGAGACATTTTATAGGGAGGCACATGTGTATAGACTCAAGAGAGCCCTCTATGGCCTCAGGCAGGCACCTCGTGCTTGGTACATTCACATAGGTTCCTATCTAAGTGGATTAGGATTTACAAATAGTGAAGCAGATGCCAATCTCTACTACATTATGATAGATGGCAGTATTCTCATGTTAGACCTTTATGTGGATGAATTGATCTTGATAGGAGATCAAAGTTTGATCCAGTATTGTAAGGAGAACCTTGCAAGAGAGTTCGATATGAAGGGTATGGGTTTGATGCACTACTTCCTTGGCTTGGAGGTGTAGTAGGGAGATGGAAAGATATTTGTTAGACAAGGGGAGTACACCTCTTAAATCCTTCAGAGATTCCATATGCAAGATTGCAAACCCATGGATACTCCTCTAGGTACTAACTAGAGGAAAGAGGACTCTTATACATGTGAGGTAGTAGATGGGACTATCTACAAAAAAATGGTGTTGTCCTTGATGTACTTGGTGAACAAAAGGTCCTTTATTTGTTTTGTTTTTAATCATCTTAGTCAGATTATGGTGGAGCCTACCAAGCTTCACTAGAAAGCAGTAAAACATGTTCTCAAGTACCTTAGAGGCATAACAAATTTTGGTTTCTGGTATAGGAAGACTGATGGAGTGAAGCTCCAAGGCTTCACAGATGCAAATTGGGCAGGGAGTCCCTTAGATAGGAAGAGCACATCGAGAATTGTCTTTAGTGTTGGGTAAGAGTTTGTTTCTTGGTATAGTAGGAAACAGAGATATGTAGCACTCAGCTCAGCAGAGGGAGAGTATATGTTTGCTAGTCAAGAAACATGCGAGGTTATTTGGATGAGGAAGATCCTGGTTGGTCTCTTTAGTCATGGGATGGATTCTACATTGATCCGCTGTGATAATCAAAGTTGTATAAAACTCTATGAAATTCTAGTGTTTCATGATAGGTCTAAGCATATAGACATCAGGTACCATCACTTGAGAGATTGTGTGGAGAGGAGGATTGTCATGTTACAGTACATTCCTACAGAGGAGAAACCGACATAGACATTTTGACAAAGGCTTTGTCAAGGGCAAGTTCGAGTTCCATAGGAGTAGGATTGGGGTTGTTCAAAACCCTTTTCTTGCTAAGAGGGAGTGTTAAATTATAGCAAGAAAAGGCTTCATTTGACTTGTGCCTTATTCAAATGGATAAATTCAAATTTTCACTTTAGCCAAGTCACTCAATTCGAGTTTGTGGGCAAGAAGTAGAGTTGTGCATGATTTGATTTCTAAGATCTAGCAATCTAGTGGATTTATATTTAGTGAAACTTAGTTATCTTAGCTCTAGTCTAGAATAGAGTCAATATGAGTTTAGTTGAGTAGTTGTAAATGTTGTTAACTCACTAATCTCTTAGTTAACTAGTCAATTTACTAAAAATAGGACTAGTCATGCATGCAATTTGAATTACCTAGTTTAGTGGAGGAAAAAGGCATAATTGTAATCATTATTGTATATTAATGAGTATATAGTGTTTTCACATAGAAGGTGAGCTACTTATCTTGGAAATTGTGCAAGGAAATCGGAGCTTCCCAATTCTTTAGGAGTTGGAATTGTGCAAGGAAATAGGAGGAAGCATGATGCCTATTTTTCCTAAGTATTGGGCAGATTAGACTTAAGAGGAGGAGATTAATATTGTAGTGCAGGTTGAGCTTCAAGGGTTGAAGTTATCATTGTAATAGATCATTTTTCTCATTTGATATAATACAAAAAGAGGAGGGGTTTTTCCTTGTTAGTTTTCCCAGTAAAAACAATATTCATTATGATTGAAAAATTGCATGTGTTTCTTTTGTATGTTTTCCCTTCCATAGATTGAGTAGAAGAAATTTGTGTCTATTGATTTTAGTGTGATTTCATTAGTAGCTGAAATTTTTGAATTATTTCTACAGGGTGGTAAAGGCGAGATCTGGTGTGTTTGGTTTGTGGCCTTGAGAATCAAGGGTATCTTCTAGTGTGACAATTGTCCTCTGGTAGTGGAGGTTTGTTAGTGATGGGTTTGTTAGGATATTCTGACACATAGGAAATAGTTAAGTTCAACTTGGTCTAGTATAGAGTTAGGTATAGAGTTAGGTAAAGTGTGTTTCTTTACCGTTGTACATTTTGTAACTTACAATCTGATGGTCACGATATGTAGTGATTTGACGGTTCATTCTCTCCTCGGTATTACCGAAACTTGATCCTTGACTTGACACCCGATTGGTCCATGAATTCTATTTAAAGTGCATGGAGGGTCGTTTGTAGGTTCACCGTGCATGAGAGAAGCTTATGTAAATTTTCATTCTTTTATTAATAAATTTCCTGTAGTAGCCACGTTGGCGCAGGCCATGGACTGTTTCCCTCTGTGAGGGTTTTAACCACGTCAAAATACTGGTGTATTGATCTGTGATCTGTTTGTGAGCGGTGTCCTTTTGGTGTTCTGTCTGAGGAACTTACCCTATAAATTCCTACAAAAACTTAAATGGGAACAATCTAAATCCAAGAATGACATTCCCTTTGGCCTTGTTAATAAAAACTTGTAAAAGTTATACATTGTAAATCTGTTAAGCAAGTATGGGTAAAGCTTAACTAGCGTTTGAAGGAGATGACAAAGTCAAGCAAGAGAAACTTTATACTCTTAGAATGAGGTTTGAAAACCTGAGAATGATAGAATAGAAGAATACCTCCTCACAGTTGACAAAGTGACTAATATGATTACAGGACTTGGTGAAGAAGTCAAGGAAGAGATGATTTTCCATAAAATATTAAGATCTTTGCCCATGATATTTAATGCCAAGATCTCATATATTGAGGAAATGGCTAACTTAAAGGATCTCAAGATGGATCAGTTGCATGGTACTCTCACAGCCTATGAGATGCAAGCAGGAATAGAAAAATATGAACCAAAGGAAGTGGCATTCAAAGTATCCATAAAGGGAAAGGAGCACAAATATCATCAAGACTGCTCTAATTGTGAATTTGATGAGGATTCAACTCAACTAGTTAGAAAACTGAGCCATGGCTAAGGAAAATATAAAGGCAAGTTTCCCTTTAAGTGTTTTTATTGTGGAAGAGCTGGACATTTCTGTTCCAAATTTCCTTATAAAGAAACGACTGAAATGGAAGAGGATCTGAAATTTGGAAACAAATTGAAAATAAATCAGAAGAAAAAACCCTATAAGATGAAGGGGTTCTACTCCAAATAGGATAGCTTAGCACCAGAGTCGAACTATGAAGACATGTCGGAGAATGAGGCAGATAAGTATCTTCTTATCGCTTTTAAACAGACTCCATAAAAAAAGGTAGTATGGACTTTGAAGAGGAAGAAGAAGAAGGAGTAGTACACCTTGAAGGGGAACTCATCAGCGCCCTCGACGAGTTAAAGAAATCAAGGAAGAAAAATAAGCAATTGAAGGAACAATTACAACATGCGGAGGAAGGTATGTATAACTCTGATAATCAAGAGTTTTCCTATAAAAAAGAAAATCTAGAAGAAGCTACCAAAAGAAAGGATATCCTAGTCTTTCTACTGAAAGAAAACTAAGGAAACCATGAGAGACTAGAAGAGGAGAACAAGAAATTGAAACAAGAGTTTCTCAAGTTAAAAATAAAAACGATCTCACAGACATGCAAAGATGATATTTTGTCTTTGAAAATTGACCTGGAGGAGGCCAAATGAAAAGAATAGGTTCTTCGAGACCTTATTCAATGATGGGAATAAAATTGTTAGAGTCGTGAAGCATAGGTTGTCTCTCTGACAACAAATATTGAGAAAACAAAGACTGAGAAGGATCTAAATGAAAATTTGTTGAAGGGACAAGGAGACTAGATCAGATCTTAAATAGTCAAAGGCCCTCAAGAACTAGAACTAGTTTGGGATACTCTAAGACACAAGAATATTCTATTAGGAAGATAAACTTCAGGTATACAATATTCTAAGAATCACAGAGCCCTGAGAAGAAACATCGTGAAATATCTAATGAAGACAAAAGAGCAATTGTGAAAAGAGGAAATAGTCAATGGAGAGTGAATCAATCACTTAGATGACTAAGGTATTTCAATGAACCATCTCATAATGATTATAACAATAGGCATTCCTATATGTTTTAAGGTAACTTCTATAAGTGTCATATCTTTCAACATAAAGACATTGATTATAGAAGGATCAAAGTAGAAAGAGATAAGAATCCCATATATAATAAGCATTAGACTTCTAAGTCTCAAAACTTCTCTCTCAGAAATTAGAATGTCTTCTCTCCCTTACTAAGTGAAGTAGAATGCTTCAAATGTAATAATTTGGGGCCAAAGCCAATGAGTGCAGAAGAAGGTTTGAATACTTGTATAAGTCCCAAAGTGTTAGACATAAATCTATTCAAAAGGGTATAGAGAGTTGGAAATCAAAGACTAAAAAGAGCATGCAATGTGGACTTGCCTTATGAGTTCATAATAAAGAAAATAAATGGTATGCGGATAATGGTTGTTCCAAACATATGACTAGGGACAAAAGAAAGTTTTTGTCACTCAAGGAAAAGGATATAGGAAGCAACATCACTTTTGGAAACAACACTCCATCAAGAATGAAGGGAAAAGGAGTAGCATGTCTTGATAGAAAAACAGAAGCACAAAATGTGTTGTATGTAGAAGGTCTCAAGCACAATCTACTTAGTGTTATAGATATGTGTGGTAATGGTTGTGATGTGACCTTCCAATCTAAATATTATGAGATCCGCAACATAAAGAATGGAAAAATGGTGGGAAAAGAAATCATAACCCACAATAATTTAGATGTGTTTGATGATTCCTCGGTAAATTGCTATTGGATAAAAATGAGTGAAGCATGACTGTGGCACAATAGGCTTGGGCATGTGAATTTTGACAGTTTGATAAAAATAAGCAAGATGGGAGCAGTGACAGGATTACTAAGACTGTTAAAGCCTAATAAAACAATCTGCAAGTCATGTCAGTTTGGCAAGAAACCTAGAACTCATTTCAAATTGAAAGAGTTCACCTCATCCAAACTATTGGAGCTCATTCACATAGATATTTGTGGCCCAACTAGAGAAAATACCTGAAAAGGAGAGAGGTATTTCATCTTTCTCATTGATGATTTCACCAAGGCTACTGGGATTGTTCTTTTAAAATAAAAAGAAGAAGCATTAAAGAATTTCAAGAAGTTTAGGGTTTAGGGTTTAGGGTCAAATAGAAAATCAGAAAGATTTAAAGATAAAATTATTAAGATCATATAGAGGGGGATAGTACACCTCAAGATAATTTGAAGAATTCTGTGAAGAGAACGACATTAGGAAGCAATACTGAGCGGCTAGAAATCCTCAGAAAAGTGGAGTAGTAGAGAGGAAGAACCGAACAATCCAGGAAATGGACAGAGTAATGCTACATGAAGTAGGACCCTCACAACTTCTGAGGAGAAGCGACCCAAGAAGCAGTATATATGCCGAATAGAACTCAACTCAGGCCTAATAGTGATACAACTCCCTATGAATTATGGAAGGGAATACCTTCATCAGTTAAACATCTCAAGGTGTTTGGGAGAAAGTGCTTCATTAAAATGAATGAAAATAACCCGGAGAAGTTTGACTCACACCCTAATGAAGGAATAATGCTCAGATACTCTATTTGAAGCAAAAGATATAAGTGTTACAACAAGAAAACAAGGAAGACTCAAGATTGCATCGACATAATAGTATATGAAGTAGATGCAAAACCTAAATCCTTTAAAAATAATATGAACTCAAATGATGAAGAAATCTCAGATTTGAGGTCTATCGATCTGAAGGAAATAGATTCAGATAGTGATGGTGACGAACCATACATGTCTTCAAGGAAAAAGGTGCCCTCCATTTATGTATAGAAGGAACATCCTGAGAGTTGGATTCTTGGAGATTAAAGACAGTGTGTCTAGACCAGAAGGAAACAAGTGGGAAGTACAAGTTATGAAAAATTGTCTTTGTTATCACAGATAGAACCCAAGAACCTATGTCAAGAAAGTAAATACAAGTTTTGGGTGAAATCTATTAATGAAGAACTTGACCTGATTGAAAATAATGAGTAGGGTCAAGTGATCACAAACAAACTGAATGAGTAGGGTCAAGTGATCACAAACAAAGCTTGATGGATCTGCAAAGGGTATGTCCAAATAGAAGGGGTATATTTTAAAGAAATTTTTTCACTAGTAGCTCGACTGGAAGCTATAAGGATTTTATTTCTCTTTCCATCCATAAGAATATCAAGGTATATCATATGTATGTAAATTTTGCATTTATCAATGGATATTTAGAAGAAGAAGTTTACATTGAGAAACTAGAAGGACTTCTACTATCCACTAATGAAGGGCTCATATGAAAACTAAAGGAGGCCTTGTATGGATTAAAATAGGCCCCCAGAGCTTGGTATGAAAGGATGGATAGGTATCTTTAGCAGCAAGGCTTTAAGAAAGTTAGAGTTCACAGTAAGCTTTATATAAAATCTATTTATAGTAATGATGTACGTGGATGATATAATATTTGGCAGCGATATGGAACAGTTGGGGCATCAATCTGAAAAATGTGTGCAAACTAAGTTTGAAATGTCCATGATTGGAGAACTGTCCTTCTTTCTATATCTTCAAATTACTCAATCTCCACATGGAGTGTTTATATCCCAATCCAAATATCTCAAGGAAACCCTCAAGAAATTTGGAATGGAAGATTGGAAACTAGTTAGCATGCAGATGATTACAGGCTGTAGATTGTTCAAAGAATATGGAACACCGCCAGTAAATTAGACTGAATACAAATTAATCATTGGAAGCTTACTATACATGAGCACCTCAAGGCCAAAAATCATGCAAGCAATAGGGACTTGTTGGATTGATGGCCCAAAAAGAGGTTCAACGTTAATTAGCCATGCAAGTCCCTACACCACTGGCCCTTTTGGCATCAATCCGCAGAGCGCAGATGAAAGTCTCACCCAAAGCAGTATGGGGGGATGCAGGAACCAAGTTTTTTCATCCTGAGATAGTTGTGATGTCATTTTATACCCTCACCCTTCCTCCCCGTAGACCGATAAGCCTTTTAGGGCTTCTCAATGCACTTCTCTTATTTGGTTTTGAAAGCTTCACGAAGGTCTAGGATCATCCTCCACTGACCCTATATAGGCACTTCATATGCTTACATGCTTTTGTAATTACTCTTACTTCAGTTTCTACCCAGACTAGCTTAATTATTGGTTAACTCCAACAAGCATTATGATTATCTTCGCATAAATGGATATTCTCACTTGCATTCATATGACAAAGTAAAACACATGATTCGTGCATCAATACAGGATTAAATAATAAACCCATTATTCAACATAAAATAAATGCATAAATTCATAACATAAATAAAATATATCATACGCAGATATCTCTAGAATGATTCTCTTTATTGATTGTTCAAATCTTGAGTACAGACTCTAGCTTCCCTGTGCACACAGTTACAGGGGTCTGCGCACTCAGCTGCGGGATTTTACCCGAAGCCTCTATGCACTCAGCTGTAGAGCCTCCCCTATGCTAAGAATATTCACTCTTAGCCCTCGCAAACCCATTACATCAATTAATTTCCCAAAACTTACTTAGACCTGAACTGCCTTAGACTCTTCTAAGACTCCGTTTTTATACATTCCCATGGTCCGCAGACCAAGGGTGGATCTCATTAAGCTGACACAAGCTACATAAACTAAGGGTAGAAACCCTTTTTGACTGTTTACATCTGCACGTTGCATGACCACAAAATGTGGATAATTTACATTCTTTATACAAAACTTACGACTTTAGCCCCAAAACTTGGGCTTTTAACCCCAAAATTGACCATAGGGGACCAATTCCCAATAGGCCACCAACACAAATCTGGTGACTCACCCTGAGTCACTCAGCCGATGCAAAGATCTTGTCATGAAGACCTCTTAGATCCACTTGTACTACTTCAATCTCAGTGGTACATTGTGTTGCCGCCTGCTTAGCCTGTTCGACGAGCTACTCCGTCACTGGTTTTGCACTACCTTCGTGTATTTTCTGTTGTGTCGTGTGTAGACTGGCCAATTTTCCTTCAATGGAGGCTATGAGCACATAGAATTCCTCTAGCTAAGGCCCCAATATATCCTTCATTACTTCCTCCTTGCACTGAGTTGCATCCACCTATTCCTTTAGTGCCTTCACTTCCTATAGCTTCGCGAACCTCTGCATGATGGCGACAGTGCGCGTCATCACTTTGAACTTTTTGTACCTTTGTTGTAGCTCCCATGCCTCAGTTTGTAGCCTTTGTAGGTTGAGATCTTTCTGTAGACTAGTAACTACTTCGAGCACCTATTTGAAGAGCGTGGTGCAATCCTTCACTTCGGTATCAACAGCTGCAACATCTTTGACAGTGGTCTTGCGCTGCTCTATGACTTCTGGTGGAGTCGAATGCTAGGCCCTCAACACAAGCTTTGTGATGTTAAGGTTCAATTCAAACTGAACCTTATCCATATATGTTCATGCCTCTCACACACCTTCAGCAAGCTTCCAGATTCTTACATCAACTGGGGTGTCTTTTGGGATGTTCAGCTCTGGAACAATCTGTCATGCCTCAGCTACCATAGTTGTTGTGCACTTATTATTTTACGACAAACATCTGTGCATTATTAACCTTCTGCTCACTTATAACATTCAAGGCACATTGTTCTCGAGCCTGTAGTTTCACGATCACACCATCCTGCAGGGTGTGAAGGGCTTCACTTGGAAGCACTACCACGTTTAACCCAACTTTCTTGAGAGAATTGAAAGTGGCCCTGTCAGCCTCTATTTTTGCGATCAATGCTCCATTTGGCAGTGCAACAATGCATGGATCCATTGAACGGACCATATTTTTTTCATCTGAGGTTTCAAGTGCCAAACTGCTCGACGTCACGCTGCCCCGCCCTACACTGGTCTACACCTTAGTAGCCTATATCTGCAACTCATGCAGACCCATTTGAATGGTGACCAAGGTCTATTTTTGTTGTTTCTCAAAATGCTGCAGCAATTCCATGGTCGCATCCCTCACTATATCATCGATATCATTCAAATAACCTTTTGTTAAGGTGATTGGGTCAAGGGATTATTTTTTGGCCTTTGAATTCTTCTGCGGTAGTACTTTCTCCTACTCCCTTGTGCGCCTAACCTAGAATGGAGTATTCTTTGGGTCTACTCCTCCCTATTTTGATCACTGCTCCTCCTCCTCTATTTGCGGAGAAGGTGACTTCTGACTCCTATTAGAGTCGTGCTCTTCTTCCTCCTCCCTTTCTGCCTGCTTTTTGGCAGTGTGCTCTATGTTGACTCTGTCCTCGGCTTCCTTCCTCCATCTTTCATCCAATTTTTCCATATTTAACCTCGCCTCTTCCTTCTTTTTCTTCACGGCAGACTTACTAGACCCAGTTGATAAGTCTGAGGTCGTGTACCACTCTGCCAGCAAACTCTCTAGAACCATGGTGATTGCATCATTCATCGCTAGGTATGGAAGATGATACCTGTTTTGTGAGGGTTCCTTCCATGCTGTGATGGAAATGTAATGGAAGTTCACCTTAAACTCCACATATTCAGATAACTTCTCAAAGACAGTCGGTGAGAGCCGCAGCTTGCGATTGATTGCAGCACGGATGCTTGATTCCATGAGAATCTAGAATATCTTACTGTCCTTGAACTTTTGGGGGTCCTTCATGGCCCAAAGCAAAGCAAACTTCACTGCTTATGTCAGCTCTGTTGCAATTGGAGGAAACTCACTGTCCTCCGGTAAGTCCCACACAACCGGTACAATCGACAGCATCAATGATGCATAGTGGAAGGTCTTGATTTTCTCTTGTTCTTATCTACGGCTTGTGAGGAACTCGCTGTAGAGGTAGCGCACCCAGTTAAATTGTACGCCCTCCATGTATTACACCGCTAAACGTACAACTGGTGCCAGCACTTCATATGCGTGACACTTCGTCATTATTTTCCCTGCCAAGGTGGCTACTTTAACTTCGAGGTCGGTTATGCTGGAGATGGAGTAGCTGCATGGATTCTTAGTAAGCTTGAACCTGCCCTTCATTCCTTCGACAAGGTTGTGCTCACCTATCTTTCTGCCAAATGCCTTGGCTGGATTCAAACCTGAATGTGGGAGAAAAATGATTGTGTGGATCAGCATGTCAGTGATCAGTATCAGATCACCTAACCACAAGCAACAATCATGAACCAAGGGCAATAGCTATTTGATCACTATAAAATTTATGGGTGCGCCGTTGTAATGTGACACCCATAGTAGGTTCAACAGTCCTGCCTTGTCCACCCCTTTTATCCACTATCTCAGCTCCATCACGGTCACACCAAAGTATTTATAGAAGTTGTGGTGAATGAATGTATTAGTCACCAAGTGGGGAAAGCGCTTTGTATCTTCCAAATCCCAATCCTCCATATTGAAATGGGGGATGCGCGCCAAGTGTGGTCCTTCAAATGTGATTTTATCTGGCAACAACGGTGTGAAAAGTGTGAATTTGTTCTCATCGATGTCGTTTGGTACCTTCACCTTGCCTTGGTGCAAAGGGACATATGCTGGAAGTTTGGAGATAGGGTCTTCCCCCTCAACGTCAATGTCTTCTACCCGCATGTCAACATCTTCCATGCCCACACCGACGTCTTCTATGTCCTCATTATGTTCCAGGTCTACTATCTTGCCCTTCTCCTATGCAGTAGGATTTTCTTTCTTCCGATGTTTCCTTGGCGACTCACGCACCAGCTGTGTTTCTTTCTACTTATCCTTCTTTGTCTTGGGACCCTCTTTGGGCTGCATAGTTCTCGGCCTAGGAAAGTGCGGTGATTTGGGTACTTCTGCAGGGTCCTCTACACTCTTTACCTCTAGGATAGCTCCGTCAGTTGCCATTGCTTCTCCAACACTTGCAGTCTTCATGAGTGCCGACATAATGCTAGTTAAAACATCCTAAGTTTCCTTCAGTAATTTCTCTAACACTAAACTAACTACCAAAGCCTTGAAATAGTAAAGGTTCATGCACACCTGATAGCTCAAAACCTCAATTCTAAAAATGCCAAGTGTTTTACGTTGGTCGGACATCTATAATTTATAGGCAATTTCAAATTTGAATCCAACAATTCCCCCCAAAATTTGTGCATATATGCTAGAGTGGCGGCATATTTTCAATGATCGTGCTCTTAAACTCCAACTTAATTGCCACCCCTTCGCTCCATTTAACCATTTTTCCATTGTCAAGTCATGAGCAGTGACCATAACGGTCACTTTCCGGCTACTCTGCATGGTCTCTCCTTCAATAGTGTAGCTCCCCTCATGCTTATACTAACATCGTGACAATCCTCCATTTCGCACAGCACCCCAATCGCGCAGCTCTACAACTCGGGTAGTGTAGTTTATAATCCTGCACCTTATTTCAGCTACCTAGAGTGCTAAGACTATGCTTCCACCATATAGTCATCTGGTCAGATCCCTAGTGTATGGCTTCAATCGGCTACCATTCACCTTCCCTGGGAATGGCTCCCCATTCAACTTCACCAATTGAACTGCTCCACCATCGATAATGTCCTTGATGACATAGGGCTTAGCCAATGCATCTGAAATTTTCCTGGAAATTTATCAAACTTACTGTCATATAATAACACTAAACGATTTACCTTGAAGGTATGCAGTTTGATGTGTCGATCATGCCATGCCTTTTTGTGCTCCTTTTGAACTTTCTCGTGGAATCTGGCTAAAGACCTATCTTCTTCTAGTTCTGTCAGTTGTGCGAGATGTTCTTCTAGGGCTGCGTGATCCACCATTCTTGTGAATGCCACTGTATGGAGACTAGGCAATGTATTCCATCGGAATCACAACTTCAACTCCACAAACCAGCTTGGGAGGCATTTGTCCAGTCATCTTCTTACAAGTTGTTCTGTAAGCCCATAGCACCATGGGTACGCGCACATCCCAGTGATTGTTTTCTGAATTCAAAACCTTTATCAGCGCGCTCTCCAATATATTATTAAATGCTTCTATCGTTCCATTAGCCTATAGGTGATATGGCATACTCTTCTGATGGTAATCCTGAAATTCCTCTGTTAATTTGTTGATCATCTCATTAAGAAAATGTGTATTGTGATCGCTCATGAATATTTTGGACAACCAAACCTCATTAGCATGTACTCAAAGATGAAATTTGTTGCTGTTGTGCTTGTACAATCCTTCACAGGCTGCACCTTTGCCCATATGGTTAAAATACTCAGATACAGTGATGATGTACCGCGCAACTGTCTTCTTTCTTGGAGGTTGAATTGGTCCTACAAAGTCAATCACCCACTTCTCAAAGGGATGTAATGATATCTGTGGATTCAGCATCATCTCATCCCTTCGTGATGGTCTACCATTCGTTTGGCATACATTGCATGCCCTACAATATGCTTTTGAATCTTTATGCAGTGTTGGCCACCACAACCCAGTGTGTAGAATCTTATGCATTGTTGCTTTTACCGCATGATGTCCTCCTACAACTCCACCATGAGACTCAATGAGGATGTTGTTTCATTCAAATTATGGCACATAACATCGTAGTTTTTCATCTGATCCCATTTTATACAAGTGCTCTGCAATGACAACAAAGTTTGTCACGCAGACCACGAAGTCCTTCTTTTGTTGGCTAGTATATCCTTCTGGAGTCGTTCTCGTCATTAAGAACTATATAATATATTCAAAGTGACTATCTACGACGCACACCACAAAGAGTTGTGTGTCAGGTAGGATTTCATCCAAATTAGTACGTTCCTCTCTTGTTTCAATGCGTGACAAATGATCCAGCCTAGCATTCAATCATCCTAGTTTCACAATAACCTCAGAATCATATTCCGGGAATAGCAACAACCATCTACATATTTCCCACCCCACACAAGCTTGCTCTTCAATGCATAATAGTCTGTATACATCTTAAAGTGTCTACCTGGCAGGTAGTGCTTGAACTTATGGAGCACATATACCACAGCCAAACCTTCGCGCTCTATCGTTGAATAATTCTTCTCAGGTTTAGATAGCTTCCTACATTCGAACGCTATAGGATGATCCAATTCTCCCTCACTGGCCTGTGTCAGTACAGCTCCCAGTGCAATACATGACACATCCACATGCACATGAAATTCCTTCTTCCAATCTAGGAAGACTAGGATCGACCCGGTGACCATTTTCTCTTTTAGCACATCCAAGCTCCTCTGACATTCCTCATTCTAGTAGAATGTAACATTCGTTTTTAACATTTTCTCCATTGGCGTGGTGATCTGGGCATAGCTTTTAATGAACTTTCTATAGTACCCTGTATGCCCCAACATCGCGTGCAACTATTTCACACTTCTCGGTGCCTCCAAATTGATTATAACCATGATCTTCGTAGGGTCTACCATCAAGCCTTGTTTGCATACTACGTGACCCAGCAAAATCCCAAAAGGGATGCAGAACAAACATTTCTTTAGATTGAGTGGGATCTAGTACCTTCGGCGTGTATCTAGTATCAAGCGCAAGCTTGCTACATGGTTCTTTACTAGTCCAAACACTATTCAATCGTCAAAGTATACCTCCAGAAATTTGTGAATGAAATATTTGAACACTGCAATGACTACATGCGAGAGGATCATCGCCACGTTCTTCAGCCGAAAAGGCATTGTATACTGGAAGCATCCTCATTCAGTCACAAAGGTTGTCTTAATTCTATCCTCCGATGTGATCTTGATCTGATGGTGCCCTGAGAACCCATCAGTAAACGAATATGCTTCCTGGCCACCAAAATTATCCAACACCTCATCAGTGAATAGAGCTGGGAAATAATCATGCACACAAGTGTCATTCAACTTCCTGAGATCTACACATATCCATATCTCATCCTTCTATTTCTTGTCTTGAACTACCATGGGACTTACCTAATCAGAATCTTCTATTGGTTTAATGATGCCTGCTGCAAGCATTTTATCCAACTCCAAGCGGACCTTTTCTTTATATTTTGGGTTGAGGTGGTAATGCCATTTCTTAATTGGATTCATGTCCCGTTTTAGAGTGATGTTCATGACACCCAAGTCCCCTATTATCCCTTTCAGATATGAAAACTTCGTAGGGAATATATCCTAATATTCATGGAGCAATTCAGTGACCCTATCTACTCTTGTATCATCCTAGTAGTCCCCAATCTTTGCAAACTTCGACTCTGCTTATGTGCCAATGTTCATATGTCTAGTTTTGAGCAGCTCAGTGATGTATAGATTCTCTAGTTGTGATTCTTTAACTTTGTGGCGACCTTCAGTCTCTGGAATATTAATCTTCCTCGGGTCTTCGTCTTCTTCTTCCATCATCACATTGTAGCACTCCAACGTGTGGCTCAGTTGGGTAGTCCAATCAGGTTGAATCAAATCTAGAGGATCTGGTGATATCATAAAGATCATTGCCTTGACCTTCTGCAACACTTCATCAATACATTCAAACCCATTCTCAAAGTTGAACGTCATAAAAAACCCTTTGCCTAAAACATCCCATTCTTCAGTACCATGGTAGAGCTCTGTCTCAAAGTACCAATTCATTGGTATAACATGCAAGGTATGACAAAACATATGTACTCACTCCGGCTGAGCCTCTACTCCATGCAATTCAGTCCATTTGGCCAAATGGTGGCATGTGTCATTCCTCCCATCATATTTTTCTGTTAGCCGCACTTGTGGGTGACCAAACCACACTCTCACCATTGTTCTGTACACACGCCAATCATCAAAATTTTCCTAGTGCATGCCCCACTATTTCATAGGCATAACATGCAGACCCCATTCTAAGGCCTGGAAACGATGCTTCTCTGGCACTTCTCCTTCAAATGCATCCAAAAAGTGATCGACATTAGCTAAACCATCATAGTAGGGAAGATTTCTTACCTCTGACGATATAGAGCACAACGACTTGGTCATCATATTACAGTGCAACATAGATACTTCTTGCAGTCGATTCTACCAATGCTCCAACTCTTT
Source organism: Pinus taeda (assembly GCA_000404065.3). Classification (NCBI taxonomy): domain Eukaryota; kingdom Viridiplantae; phylum Streptophyta; class Pinopsida; order Pinales; family Pinaceae; genus Pinus; species Pinus taeda. The sequence continues at coordinate 95,498 of APFE030624846.1, read as the reverse complement.
GTCTGAATCTAATGTGTAGGAACTTTTGCAGTCTCATGCAATATGCCAATCTACTGTCGAATTCACCCAATCCTGGTCACGCGTCATTATCTTGTAAATTTGGTCAAAATCATCATCACTTTCATAGTCGTGAACTGGTTTATTATAACGTGGTCCTTCTGCAGGGTCCAGGGGCACCACTAAGCAGAGCGATTTCTTCTCAAATATCATCTTTTACTTCTTAAAATTGATTACCCCATTCATGTCAGTGGCCCAATTGATCCCAAGGAGTGCGGGGTAGGGATTATTGTCATCCACAATCTCTATTACTTCAAAATTAGCTAGTGCGTGCGTGCCCTCAATATCAACCGTTACTTCGTGCAATCTTCCCATGGGGATGAGTTTTTGCTGATTTTCCATTCTCAACTGAATCAGTGAACATTGTAGCGCTAGTCTCCCCATTCTCTCCCATGTATTCTTTGGAAAAACATTTTCGTCTGACCCCAAATCTAGAAAAACTTGATGCATCTCACATTCTCCTATTTATGTAGTGAGCGTCATCGCACGCCCCATTCTTTCCTTGTGCCTGCCAATCTTCCTGACTACGCACGATCCATCAATAGCTTTTTCATTCCTAGCACACCTATTGATCAGCTCTTGCAGTCCCTTCATAGGCTTGCTATCATGTAGAAGCTTAATACAAGTTTCTAAGAAAGTAGAAATCATGGACAGGTCCATTTCTTCAGTCGACTTCTCCTAACTTTTTGAGGTAGAGGCCTCAGCGAAGCTTTTTCTCGCTTCCATAAACCTTTCTTGTGTGCATTCTAGAACCAACTTGATCTCTTTGTATGGTTCTTTGTGGACCGACTCACCTTCATTAGGCTGCTTTCCCTTATCTTTTCACCAGTCCTCACTCCACTCCGCAGAAGAATGTTAACCTTAGGATCTTCCTTGTGAGGCTCAGCCCTCAGCATCTGCAGGTTCTGAGTCGACTACTAAGGTTGTGCCCCCTTTTCATGTATCTTATATAATAATATAGGGAAATCCTCTGTTGTGTGGTCAAAATAAGTACAATACTGGCATGAAAGACACATCGGATTTGGGTAGTCTCCCACGTAGTATCCTCATCCCCCGCAGTTGTAACAAATCACTTGCCCCCGACCTCTACCAAGTCCTCCTCCAGCTCGACCTCATTCGTGCCCCTGATACTCAGCTTGCGCTCCCCCAGCACCTTCCTTTGAAGGCTGGGTTTATACCTGCACCCTATATGCAGGTGACTTATCCATCATTAATTCGTAACTATAGAAATTGCGCTCATCATGACCCATTGATTGACAGGAGTTGTAGAAGCGTTGTTGTGGTGTCTGTACGAATTTCTGCATCAAATGGCAATTGTCTGTCGCATGTTTTCTAGCTCCCTAATAGATAACACACCATAGCATGGGTCCTGTACTTGTCACTGCTGGAGCTTCCAACCTCAGAGGCATTGGTCCCCCCACTGCAACATAATTTGTGAAAACTAGATAGTGATCTTTGTCATTCTCGTAGCACTTGCACTTCAGGCACCAAACTTCTTCACGCACCTCAGGTCGAGCTGTTCCATCTTTCTTCAGACTTTGCATTACTAGGAAAAGGTTCTGCAACTGCGCATGAATCTGTTGAACCCCCATATTAGAATCTTGCATCAGTGTTTCACGCAAACTTATCGCAATTTCCATGGCTTCCGCTTGGGTCCCAATCTTTTGTTTTGATAGCGCAACCCTTAGATGAGGTAGAAGCGAAGCCACAAACCATTCGTAGTGATGTCCATTAGTCAGATACATGTTAGCCTCATGAATTGTGCACTTTAATCTCTAATCTAGATCCCAGGGTGTCTCACCATGCTTCATCATGATCTCTTTGAATCCCACAATTGATTGCACTTCAAACTTAGGTCTACTGAATTGCTTATTCAGCGTAGTCTGGATATCTGCCAACGTGGACATAAGATTATTAGTGCAGTACTTAATGTACTTCATTAGCGAGCAATATTGAAAAGCACTAATCAAATTTTTTTCGTTCATTTGATCATCTGTGATACCCTGAGCTTCCCATATAACCTTCATGACGAACCAAAACTGGTCCAAATCTTCATTTCCCACACCCTTGAACACAAGTAGCTTTAATGAGTTCGCCATATTGAATGGTGGTGAAGGTGGTCATGGTGTAGGGAAAGGTGTATGCGGTGGAGGTGAAGATGGCGGCGGTGTGGGTGGATGGGGTATTCGCGGGAACCCTTCCTTTATCAACTGAACAATGCTCTGTGGAGATGCCTGTGGTGCTCCCTCGTCATCACTCAGAGGAGGTTCAATTAGCGGCCTATATTTAGGGCATGTTTTTTCCTTGTTTTTGAATGTCCTTCCACTTCGTGTAGCCCCAAACATCAAGATACTTTCATAACCCTCTTTTCACACAAGAGCATCTTAATCTAGGTATTTAACGATTTTAAGTACTTCCCTTGTAGTCCCTTCAAGAACCAATTCTTTGCTTCGCTGTAACTGACTGAGGTATCGAACATAAACTCTGTGATGAACCCTCCTATGATACGATCGAGCGAATGATTGACAACACGTGTGATCTTATCTTTAGAGGCTTCTAATCTCCGCATTAACTCTAGGGTCCAAACTACTGGACCATTGTTAGGTCCCTATAATACTAGTGATTACCCCATTACTATTGTATTTGCATCCCTTATTAACATTCTTGTGCCCCTATTGTCCCCATATTGTTATTATTCTGCCCCATAGAATCCCTCTATTGTTATTTTTTTGCGTTTATATTATTATTGTTAGGTCGGCTGGGTTATATTGTGACTCCTTAGACTCCTATATATAGAAAGGAGGTTTTGTCATTTGAATCATCAAAGAATCATTCATTCGTGTAATGTAAAGGAGGTTGCCCCCTCAAAGAGGCTGAGTTCTAAGGCGTTGATCTATCTTTTCTATATTTTTGTGAGCTGGTTTCATAACATTTGGTATCAGAGCTTTGGATTCTAGGGTTCGCTACTCCAAATATGTCATCGTGGAATTTTCGCTATAACTTTTTTCTATGAAGTTTCAAAAGAAAAAAAAAAACCATTTGACATCAAATTGCGCTAAACCTCGGATCCAAATTTCAGAGCTTTTCGTGCTATATTTGCGGACATATGATCTGAGGAAGTTGGTCTTTTTGCAAACTCTTGAATTACATTCCAAACAGGTGACCTGGGGAAAATCATCATAACTTTCTCTCTAAGCATTAGATTGAAACTTCATACGAAGGTATAGAAAAAGAATGGACTGTATTTTCTTGTATATATTTTTCAGAGCCAAAGGTCGAAACAGGGACACGTGGCATGTCATACAAGTTCGCTCTTCTGAACTAGTCTATAATCAGGTCGTTGTGGAATATTTCACATAACTCTTCCTTGGAGAATCCAACTTGGATCAGACTGGTGGCGTTGGAAAGAGGACACGGAGGGCTACTGCAGGTCACAAGTTTAGAACTAGATGATATGAAATTACAGAGATACATCAGAGGCAATATCAAGCTCCTACAAAGTGAAAACAGGTGTGTATATTTTTTTAAATTTTTGCTTAAGCTTGGTTTGGAAAATTATTTTGAAGGAATTCAAAGGGCATAGTAGAACATTATTATTGGTAACTGATGCCCCAAGGAAGGAAAATGCAAACACCTAGTAAGCAACCTGAAATCTCTAGCATGACTCATGAAGAAGAGGAAGAAATGCTACATGATATATCAAAATTAGAAGGCCAAGTGCAACAAATTTCACTCTCACAAAAGCTAACAGAAGCTAAGATAAATGCCATGGAATCTAAGATAGAGGGCATGGAAGCTAAGGTTGACGATTTGAAGATAGATTTGACAAATTTTCTACAAGAAATACTTAATAATGGTGAAAGGCTAGTAAAGGAAACTCATGATACAAACAAAAGAAATGTTAATAATGATTTCATAGACTCTAATGTTGGATCAAAGACCCACCATATTCCAAAAATCGATATGAGGAAGTTTGATGGCAAGGATCCCACAACATGGATATTACAGAAGGAGCAATTTTTTGATCTCAATAATGTGCAAAACACACAAAAGGTACGTATTGCAACTTTATATTTGGAACCAAATCAGTTTGTATGGTATCAATGGCTTTTGTCTCATAAACAATTTATCACTTGGGCAATTTTTACAGAAGAATTGATAGCACATTACGAGGATACAAAAAGAAACACTTTTTTCCAATTGATAAGTCTCAAACAAAAGGGTTCAATAATGGAGCACATTGAGGAGTTCCAAAAATTGAACATAAGGGTAAAAAATATTCCAGAGGAGCATAGGATTGATGTGTTCATAGGGTCTTTAAAGGCTAATATCCAACATGATGTTCACCTTTGGGAACCTGATTCATTAGAGAAGGCATTCAGGTTAGCAAGAAAAATGGAAAGCAAAATTATGGCAAGCAAGAAGCATACCACTCACAACTATAAGAAGTGTTGTTGCCCCTAGTCTTCCACAACCTATAAGGTTGACACCACAACAATTGGAAGAAAAAAGAGCAAAAGGGCTTTTTTACAATTGCGATAGAAAATACACTAAAGGTCATAAGTTTGCTGAGAAGAAATTATTATACATAGATTGTGAAGAGGAAGAAGAAAAGGAGCAAGAAAGGTCAGAAGAAGAGGATATACTCCAGGAACAAAGCCTAGATAAAAAATAAATGAATCTAACCATATCTTGTAATGCATTGGCTAGAATTACCACTCCTCAGACCATCAAGATAGAAGGACAAATCAAGAAGAAAATGGTAATAGTGTTGATTGATTCAGGAAGTACCCACAATTTTATTCATTGTAAGGGAGCAAAAGAATTGAATTGCTTCCTATATCCAACACCAGAGTGTCAAGTGATGGTTGCAAATGGAGGACCGATAAATTGCTCTGGAAAGTGCCATAATATCAAGCTATCCATGGGAGAATATGTATTGACTAGCCCAATGCTTTCCATTCCAATGAGAGGTGTTGATGTTGTACTAGGAGTCTAATGGCTACAGTTCTTGGGTATAATAGCTTTTAATTTTCAAGAACTTTTCATGAAAGTGTCTACAGAAGGAAAGGAAGTTGAATTAAGGGGTATTGCAGGGAAACTAGGAAAGATAATCAGCTCTAACGGTATGACAAAGCTTCTAAAAAAGGAACAAAGAGGTGTAATTGCACAATTATGTTCGCTAGATGTTTCCACATCAGAAATCATCTATTTTCTCTAGATCTCCAAAAAGTCTTGGACAATCATTCCAAGGTATTTGAGACTCCCAAAGGTCTCCCACCTATTCATGATCATGATCATGCTATTTATCCGATTCCAGGAAGTGTTCCTCCAAACATCAGGCCGTACAGATATCCCTATGCCAAAAAGAGTGAAATTAAATGTATGGTTGCAAAAAATTTAGAGGCTTGTATAATTCAACCTATTCAAAGTTCTTTCTCTGCTCTAGTAGTATTGGTGCACAATAAGGATGGATCATGGCGCATGTGTATGGATTATAGAGAGCTCAACAAGCTAACTATTAAAGATAAGTTTCCCATTCCTGTCATTGATGAATTACTGGATGAATTTCATGGATCAATTTACTTCACCAAGTTGGATCTTTATTCAGGATATCATCAAATCAGAATGAAGACTGAAGACATTCCGAAAACAATATTTATAACTCATGAGGGTCATTATGAATTTTTGGTCATGCCTTTTTTCCTTACCAATGCACCTTCTACATTTAAAGGGTTGATGAATTCCATTTTCAACCCTTTCTTAGAAAATTTGTGTTAGTATTTTTTGATGATATACTAATCTACAACAAGTCTTGGAAGGATCATGTTGAACATGTTGACAGGGTGCGACAACTATTGGAGGACAGACAATTATATGCAAAAAGATCCAAATGTTTCTTCTGAGTACAAGAGGTGGAATATTTGGGTCATATTGTATCTCATGAAGGAGTTAAGGTAGACCCTAAGAAAATTAAAGCGATTAAGGAATGGAAAATACACACATCCATAAAGCATCTACGAGGATTTCTTAGGTTGATAGGTTATTATTGCATGTTTGTTAATAATTATGGGAGAATAGCAGCACCTCTAACAACATTATTGAAGAAAGATGCATTTTCATGGACTCCAAAAGCAACAAAGGCCTTCGAACATCTTAAAGAGGCAATGTGCCAAGCACCAGTCTTAGCTACACTGGACTTCACAAAAACCTTTATTGTGGAATGTGATGCTTCAGGAAATGGAATTGGTGTTGTTTTAATGCAAGATGAAAAACCCATTGCTTTTGAAAGTCGTCCAATCAAGGGAAATTTTTCACACAAAGCTATTTATGAGAAGGAAAAATGGATCATGATAGCCTTAAATACTTTTTAGAACAAATATTATCTTCTGAAGAGCAACAAAAGTGGGTCACAAAGATGTTGGGTTATGACTTTGAAATCATCTACATAAGAGGGAAGCAAAATGTGGTGGCAGATGCACTCTCAAGAAAGGATGAGGATGTGGAAGTATTGTTGTGTGTCATTTCCATTATCTAACCAGATTGGATAAATGAAACAAGGGAGGAATGGAAGAATGATGAAGAACTGTGGGCACTTATTCGAAAGTTAAAACAATATTCCAGTACATCTGATACATTTAGCTGCCAAAATGAGTCGTTATGGTACAAATATCGCTTATACCTCTATAGGAATTCCCAACTCAAACAAAAGATTCTTATCGAATTGCACACTTCTCCCGTAGAAGGGCACTCATGATTTTTAAAAACTTACCACAGGGTTAAGAAGGAATTTTTTTGGGATGGCTTTAAATCAGATATTCAAAATTTTGTGGCAGAATGTTTGGTTTTCCAACAAAATAAAGTTGAAACAATTAATACCCCAAGTCTATTACAGCCTTTATCCATTCCAAGCCAACATTGGGAGGAGGTTTCAATGGATTTTATCACAGGTTTACCCAAGTTTGAGGGAAAGAGTTTCATCATGGTGGTAGTTGCTAGACTTACCAAGTATGCACACTTTTGTGCATTATTGCATCCATTTAAAATGAGTACAGTTTCTATTGCATTTATGGAAACAATTTAAAAGATACATGGAAATCCAAAGATTATTGTAAGTGACAGAGATCCCATTTTCACTGGAAATTTTTGGTTTTCTTGTCTTGGTACTCAGTTAGCTCATATCTCATCTTATCATCCTCAATCTAATGGGAAAACTGAGATAGTAAACAAATGTTTGGAAGGATGTCTTTGTTTCTTTGTATCTAATAAATAGACGCAATTGGTCAAATGGTTGCCTCTGGCTGAATGGTGGTATAACACTTCCTTCCATACAGCAACAAAAATGATCCCATTTATGGCACTTTATGGATATCAACCACTGTCCATCACATCATATTTAAGAGAAAATTCTAAGGTTCAAGCAGTGGAACATCACATCAAACATAAACAACAAGTCCTCCAACTCTTAAAGGATAACCTCGTATTGGCACAGAATAGAATGAAACAATGGGCAGATCAACATCACACTAAAACCATGTATGTTTCTCCTTATGCTTTATCTTTTTAGAGTTGAAACATAACTCATTGGTTAATTCTCTATTTTTTGTTTAAGATCACAATTGAAGTGTTTTTCTTCTAGACAAGTGAATTCATGCCTTTGCTCACTTAATTCCTGATATATCTTCCTCACCACACTACAATGACAAACCATTTTGAGTCACTGACTGGACATACCTTGCCCCATCTTATGTCTACAAATGACCTCTAGGATTACTTGTCCTAGTTCTGAGACCTAGTGCTCTTTATCCAGCAAACCGCAATCAAACCCTACTAAGTTGATACCTAGCCTAATAGCCTCATATTCTCTAGTCACTTCCATTGGTTATGAGGTTTATTTAGAGAGGGCCCTCTATGATTTGGTAGGGCTAGCTTCCAATTCTAAAGTTGGTTTGAGGTTACCTCCTTGGCTTCCTTTCTCAGCCTTGGGAAAATAAGGAGCATTAACAGTGTACACATTGTGGAGGTGGTGGTGCGGGTGTTGTGTACACATTGTGCAAGTGGCACTATGTACATGTGGTATTGTGTACACATTGTACACATTGTGTTGTGAACATGTGGTATTGTGTTATTTTGTTATGAGAATTATGTATCATGACATGTGTATTTGTCGTGTTGTAGTATGTGTACATATATGTATTATGTTGTGTTGTGCATCGGTTGTAGGTGTATGTGTTTTCATGTCTTATAAAGCAGCAGTAGGTGTATGTACTGTGTTGTGTTGTACACTAGGTGTAGGTGTATGTGTTGCGATATATACTATGTGTATGTGTATGTGATTGAATAGGATAGAGGGCACTAGGTACTTTCCAAGTATGGTAACCAATCCATTGTGTGTACAGAAAGATCAACGACAAAGGTAGAACCAAAGGAATGATTAAATGATAAGTATCTATATTTTATTTTAGTTTTATTACGCATGTGATGTATGACTCTGATTTATCATGGTTACATGTGATCTATGAATCTGGTTTACGATGATTTCATGAGCTTCTTGATTTTGGTTTATGATGGTCGCACTTTGAGCTAACTACACGTGATATCTTTATAATTGATGATTTGATCAAATCGCTAGTTTCACTTGTTGTGATAAGAAGTTGACAAAATTGTAGGTGCACCTTATTGATAAGCCACAGGCAAGGTATGGTTTGAATTTATTTCAATTTTTTTTTTAAATGGAAATTATATGCTTACAGGAAAGCATGCCAGAAAATTCATGGTTTGGATGGTTCAAACTGACTGAAAGAATTAGAAACATAAGTCAAAAGGAATTAGAACATGCAACAATATGCTAAAAAACCACTTCAGGAGCAGGGCCATTATGGGACACTGGTATCCAATAGTGTTCATTGATTTCCATGAGCATGCTATGACTGATATGATGGTTTTGAGGCAGGGATATGCCTTGGTTTTTAGACCTTCCGCTACGAGGAAACCTTGCCAAGGGTGGGGTCAATCGAGGGACTATGTAGCAAAGAAGGGGATCCTCATGAAACTTGGAAGGTGTTTGACTACATGGAAGGGGGTGATCAGATTTCTTGAGGGACTATGTAGAAGATAATGGAAGGCTAGGGATGGAAATTTTTTGGTCATTAGAATTTTTAGATGTAATCAGATGCACATTAGAAATGTTCCCTGTAACAATAATCTGGTAACTACTCATTGAGAGGACAAGTAGCACATGATTGTAGCACTAGACATTGGATGCAAATTTGACTCTGTCAGTGGATTCTGGACTTCGTAGGATGGACGTGAATCTTGGTACTAGTTTTGAGGGTGGAGGTGTTAGCCTTTAGATTCCCTTCTTGTTGATGTAGGTATCATATCGTTTTATTTTTTGTTTGAGAAATTGTGCATATGTGTATATTATTGTAAATATGTATCAGGTTGTATTTATAAAGCTCCATGAACAATATGGTTATTTGTTTCTTGAAGCAAATATGTATGAGTATATGTGGTTGTTATTGTAAATACCATAAAGAGTTGTGTTATAAATCTCCATGGGCAGTATGTTTTGATTTTAGCAGTGTTGCTGGTTATAGGTTCCATAGAACACCGAGGAAGGTGTTCCCCCAAGGGGGAGGGTTATGTAACAAACCTCGTTGAATTTTAATGTAAGAAAAATAAATGAACTTGTTCTGTAAGGTCATGGGACAAGTATTCTAAGTTGATGGTGGGAAAAACATCCTATTGGTTGTTACTTTTAGTTTACTATGGCTAGGGAAATTGGCAAAAGCAAGAGGAATTAATTGACATTTTATCTATGAAAATAATGGGAAATAGGAGAAACGGAAGGTGAAAAGTCACACATTGCATGTGAGGATGAAAATGAATGAAAATTAATGGAAATTGAAGAAAATAGATGCCTCAATGATAAAAAGTCTTATGAGGATTAGTTCATGTCTTTTTCTTAGTGTTAGCTTTTTTCAGTTTTAGCATGGAGCTCTCTCTTCTATTCTCTCTATCTCTCATACTCTTTGACACATAGATTTTTCTTGGAGCACTCTTGGAGGAGTATGTCATACTTTGGATTTGAATCAAGAAGGCAAAGGAAAAGAAGGAAAGTGTAAAGGGGACATCAGTATTAGCAGTTACAGCTAGATTACTTTGAAGGTATACAATTGCATGGATCATTTCCTTTATAGTTTTGGAATGCATTGTAGATTCATTTGTTTTCTTGGTTATGATCTATCATTGGCATGGAAGATTGTCTGGATTGGTTGTGGTTTTTCCTAGCCTTGTCATTTCTTGGATAAGCATGGTGTTGTGGGTTTTCCCTTTTGTTTTATAGTTGGTGCACATGTTCCTTATGGATGTGGGTTGAGTTATTAGTTCCTGGAGCCTTAGTTGGACAAATTCTCTGGAATCCCTATAACAACTTGCATTGAGTGACTAGTCCTAAAATCCTTGGTGGGAAAAATGCTTTGGATCCCTTGGTGGGTTGAATTACTAATCGTGGAAGCTCTAGTTGGACAAACACTCTAGATCCCGACAACAACTGTGCGTTGATTTACTATTCTTGGACACCTTGGTTGGAATAAATGCTCTAGATCCCTACAAAACTTGGGTGGAGACCAATCTGGAGATGGTTAGTGATGTTCAATTTTGAGGTAGAATCATTGGTTGAGGGTTGAGGTGGTGTTTCCTCTAGAAGTCCTAGTTTGGTTTTGTTTGATTTTTCTCATGAAATCCCACATTCATGCTTGGAAATGGCATGAGGGTGATTGGTTGAAAGAGAGATTTGGTTCATCCCAATCTATGGTCAAGTGGTACGTGGAAGTCCTTGACTTGGTTAGATTTGAATATTTTACTAAGAGCACATTTTCCTTGGTATTTTCATAAGTAAATGTGCTTGATATTATGTGGATTTAATGGTTTTTCCTCATTGATATATATCTAATTATTTGCTGGTTATAAGTATGTTTTATGACAGTTCTGATGTATGAGTATAATAATGTTTTGGTTAGTATATGAAATGTAATTAATGAGTGACCTAATAAATAAAAATTCAGCTATTGTGTGGAGATATTGGTCCTCTTTCACAATTCTCATATAAGTATGAGATCTTTGTGTTTAGATTTTTTGCTATGACCTGTAGATTTCATATTTATGATATGTTCAACAAAATATCTATCATGGCTAATAGGGATAAAATCAATTCATTGTTCAAATGTTTGCATTAGTAACCTTGTTTCAATGTTATTTGACATTTTTGGAAGTTTCATGAAGTTCTGGGTAGTTGCTGAGTCTTAGCCCTAAAAAAGTGGCACAAAATCTGGGTTTGTTGTGACAGAATTGTCAGTTAAAGCCACAGTCACATGGATTCCTTATTCTGGGAGAGATTATAAGGTCGTAATCACATACATTCCTTGTCATGGGAGCGGCTGAGGCTCTAGGACAATATAAAAGCAAGTTCTCTTAGGGGTTCTACACCTAAAGGGGTTAGTTAGATCCTGAAGGTTCTAAGGAAGTTTGGTTTGATGTTGTCATGTTGGTTCCACTTCCTTAACCATAGCTAGGGAGTTTAATCAGAACATGGTAACTCTTCATCACATGTTTACCCCAGTGGACTAATTAGCTTGGGTGAATGTGTGAGGAGGGTGTTACATCTGTTAGAAAATCAGAAAGGCAAAAAGATTTTATTTATACTTGATAATTTCTTGTGATGTTCTTAACTTCTTATTAGGTTTCTCTTATATCTTATTTATTTTATTTCATCAACAAATTACCAAAGAAATATCAAATAAAAATGGACACTAGATGTAGGCTCAAAATCATGGAAAAACCCCTTTCTATTGGAAAAACCACTTAGTAATTCTTCCTTTGATAGTTTTCGAGAGATATCCCAAGACTCTTAACCTTGACACAAACTTTTCTGCACACCAAGTCAGCCTTCTTCCTTACCTGTAGATGATCCTTCTTAACCTAGCAATAGCAGCAACGATGGTCGCACTTTCTTCAACCCAACAACTACAAATTTTTCTTAGGGACTTCGATCTTCAGTTAGAGACGTTGATCTTGGGTCAATACAACTTCTTGAGGTGACAAAATCACACAAAAAATGGCCACAACATAAACACAGAAACTGGTTATGGCATCATACGAAAACTAGCTACGACATTCATAAGATAACTTCAATCTTCCAAACTAGGGCACGACAGAGAGAGACAGTTGCAATAGAGGTTTGATTTTACCCATCTCCTTCCCCTGGACCAAAATCGCACTTCCTTCTCATCCTTCTTCTATTTCGCACTTCTTCAGGCTTCAAGAGAGATCGAACTTGCTTGTGAGAGAATATTCTTCAAATGGAATTCATACTACTCTATTTATTGTCCTTTGGTGAGGTCGGATAGCTCTCCTTGAGGTCGACTTGATCATCTTAAGGCTGACTTGGTTTGGAGACAACATAATTCGTATTTGACTCAATACTTAACCTTCTTACATGATTCAAATGCCCAAGAAAGGTATCTATAAAAGTATAATGACTCTGTTGACTAATAATAAATCGTAGAAGTCCTCAATGGGAACTTTTACATAAAACATGATGACCCAAGAATGAAACCCATGCTTTAATAAGTTATAATAATAATAATTATTATTATTATTATTTTCTTCATTATTTTGATAGGTACATTACAAGGTGACTCAAATATATTAAATGAAGACCAAACCAAGTTACATTTTCCAACTGATTTGATAATCACCCTATGAGTGACATCAATTGAAGATTTATAAAACAAAAGGTATTACAAACTCATGTGCTGGTGTGTGTTCTATGTTATTTAAGCAACAGATCAATATAAGCAATAGATCGATTAGATTTCCAATACACAGACATTTAAATTGAAAGACAACAGAGAAATATAGTAAGAAAACACAAGAAAGAAGAGTTTTAATAAGGAGTTCACCCAATTCTCCAGGGCTACATCTCCAGTCCAACTTTCAGTAGTCGCCTTGTTTCATTGTGTCTTATGCAGAGAATTACAATGCAGGGACTCAATGTGAGTTCTCCTGAAGTAGATTTGCTTGGCAGGGTGGTTCTTGGATTCTCCAAGCCACTGGAGTACATAGAATCTTCCTTTTCCTACCAACTCTATGACCTTCTGATCTTTAGTGGAAAGAGCCAAATGTGGTGCTCAGTCTGGACAGATTCCTCTATGGGATTACTCAAATCTCTCAAGCTCTGGTGCTCGACACTAGCACTGGTCAGCTGTGCCCTCTATCACTTTCTACTTTTGCTTCACTGTCTTCTTTCTCTGTGTATTCCATCCTCCTCTTGCGATTTTGGTCTCTCTGTATTTTTTTCGTCTCTTGGAATTTCTCTCTCTCTTGTGTATTCTCTCCCTGTTCATGGCTTTTAGCCATTCATTTCCCATGCCTGTTCAGTTCTCCTTCCACCTCTATTGACTAACCTTTTGCAGCTATGCTTCAAGTTCCCTGTTCGACGTCAGCATGGACACTTAGGGAGTGGTCACGTGTCCTCCTCTAAACGGAAACAGCCTGCTTTGTCAGTGCGTTTCTTCAATTACGTCGTGGATGAAGTCTTTCCTCCACCGTGGTAATCAAACGGACCTCAAATCTTTAGAAATCGTGGTGTATTCCCTTGTCGATTCAACTTCCTCAATCGGGCGCAATCTCAATCGTTTGATCTGGGTCCCCCAGATCCAATGTCATATGCACGTCCTACGCGATTGACATGCTCAACCAATAGCGCATGATCAATGGTGGTTTTCTCTCACCTCTACCTACCATGCGTCAATCGATGTATGGAATTGCTCCGCTTTCATCCAAAACCTCTTACCATTTGAGGGTGCCCCGATCAATACCACTAGTTTCTAGACTACGGGTCTTGCCTTTGTACGTTTAGTGCTTTTCCTTTTCCACCCGCAGTTCTCTCACTCCCAACGCGACCGAGTGCTCGGGCTTCCTCCATTTCGACCCTGTTTGCCCAGAAATCGTGCATCAAAATCCACCTCCTTTTCCTGATTCGGGGCTACTAGGGGCTACTTTGACCTCCTGCACAGTCTCCGTGGGCCTCAGTCAGTACGCTTTGACCAAGGTCCTCGTCGTTCCATGCTAGCTGCCATTGCCACTGGTTCAGAGTGTTTTTGATTACTGTTTTGAAATTCTTAGAGATTTCTCCCAACCTAATACAGTCATGATTCTTTGACAATCTTTTATGGATCTGATTCGAATCACGGCCTTCCCACTGAAAAAGATTTTGGACCACCACAAGTTGGTTTTCAAGCATTGACTAAGTGAGGGTATTGCTTTTTCACTTGTCCAATCTCAATCCACTTTGCACTGCTCGGATTTAAACCTCTGAGCCCAATTCTGAGGTACTCTACTTCTCCACTGCGCGTTGTCCTTACCTTGCTATCCAACACTGTGTCTTCCTGCAATTCATTAAGATATTCAGGTAGCAGGTCATCAACAGAAGGCAATTGACTCTACTCTTCAGGGTCCTCAATCATTGAAGGTTCAAACAGTCTCAAGCAATTTGCATTTACGACTGAGTAGATGTGCATGTAAGCTAGTAGATCAAGGCAAAAAGAATTTTCACCAATCTTCTCAAGTATCCTAAAGGGTCCATACCTGATAGGTTTTAGCTTTTTACCTTCACCTTACATCCTATCCTTGCTGATATACAGCTAGACTTGGTCCCCAAGTTGAAAACTATGCTCCATCCAATGCTTATCATGCCTAGCCTTGTACTTGGCCTGGCTCTTTTCCAGTTGTTCCTGTACTACCTGGTGGATCTCCTGGATCTATTAAATGAAACTAGTTGCCTTGTCCACATCACTATGTCCATCAACCATGGTATCTTTACCAAAGACGAAATCCAAAAGAGAACTTTGTATGAAACCAATACAGGTCTCAAAAGGAGATCTCTGTGTAGAAGAGTGTTTGGCTCTGTTGTAAGCATGCTGCACATAACACAAGTGTTCATCCCAAAGCTTAGGATGTTTTCTGCAATATCCTCTCAGTAACTGGATCACGGTCCTGTTAACTACTTCTGTCTGGCCATCTGTTTGTGGATGAAAAGCTGTGCTTTTCTTTAACTTAGTGTCCATCAGTTCCCACAGACTCGAACAAAACTTCCCCACAAATTGGGTGTCTCGATTAGATATAATGGAAGTGGGTAATCCAAAATGAACCCATACATGTTCAACGAACAATTTTGCAATTTGTTAAGCCGTAATATGTTTACTACAAGGTATCAAAATACACATTTTGCTGAACCTATGCACAACACCATACATATAATCATGACCTTTCCTAGATTTAGGCAGTCCTCCAACAAAATCCATGGAAACACTTTCCCAAGGGTGAGAAGGAACTGGTAATGGAGTGTACAAGCCTAGTTTTCTATTGTTAGGCTTGCTTTTTGCACACATGGCACACCCTCCTACATATCTAGAAACTGTCTCATTCATTTTCGTCCAAATAGCAGAATCTTTGTAGTTGTGCAACTATTTTACTTACCCCAAAGTGACCTGATATCAGAGAAGTGTGTGCTTCCCTAATTATCTTTTTCCTCTCAATTTGTGGAATGCAAATTTTCCCACAATGGTATGAGAGTCTGTATTTCATATGATAGTCCAATTCTTCTACTCTTTTGCCTTGACCCAAAGTTTCATATACATCTTTAAAGTCCATATCCTGAGCATATTGTTCTATGTAGCTTTCATGTAGCACAAAATTATGCTTAAGTATGGTAGATGCATTTATAATGGGTCTAGATAACATGTCTGCAACCTTGATTGCCCTTTTATATCTGATGACTATGAACTGTTGTAGAAAACCCATCCATCTGTAATGTCTTGATTGCTGCAACTTAGTTTGGGAGTGTAGGTATTGAAGTGGTCGATGATCAGTATGTATTACTGTCTCCTTACCCATTAAGTAATGTTTCAACTTTTTCTTACTCTGAACTTATGCATACAATTCTTCATCATAGGTAGGATAGTTAACTACTGCAGGATTAAAAGTCTCAGAATCATAACTTATGGGTTTACCATGCTGTGTCAACACTGCTCCCTTGGCATAGTCACTGGCATTAGTTTGGATCTCAAATGGTCTTTGCAGATCTGGCAGTGCTAGTACAAGTGTTGTACTAATCTTTTATTTCAAGGTGTCGAAGGATTTCTAATGTTTGCCTCCCCACTGAAACACCTTGTTCAATCCTGTCAAAGCATGTCAGGGAGCTGCAATTGAGGAAAAGTTAGAAATAAAATTTCTTCAAGATTGTGCTGCTCCTAAGAAGCTTCTCACTTCTGTAGCAGACTTGGGTTTAGGCAAGTTCACAATGACTGCCACTTTAGAGGGATCTATTTTCAATTCACCTCCCCCTACTATATGACCCAATTAGTTTGTAGATGTTTTGCCAAATTCATATTTTGAGAGTTTAACATAAAGTTTTTCTCTTTTAAAAACATCTAATGTCTACTTAACATGCTTTAGATTTTCTTCCCACGTTTTACTAAAAATCAGAATGTCATTCAGATACACAAAAACAAAATCATCAAGAAAAGGTCTGAGTACATTATTCATTAATCTCATGAAAGTAGCACGAACATTAGTTAAGCCAAAAGGCATAACCAACCATTCATACAATCCCTGCTTTGTTTTGAAAGTAGTCTTCCATGCATCTTGCTCTGCAACTCTAACCTGATGGTATCCACTATGCAAATCCAGCTTGGTGAAAAAAACAACTTCCTTTAATTGATCTAAAATATCATTTATGCAAGGAAGGGGATAACAATTTCTTATTGTTATCTTATTTAGTGCTCGGTAGTCAATACACATTCTCCATGAGCCATCTTTCTTTCTCACCAAAACGATTGGTGACCCACATGGGGATGTGCTAGGCCTGATGAACCCTTTCTCGAGCAACTCTTGCACCTGCTTCTTGATTTCAGCATTCTCTCCCACCAAACCAGGGCAGTGTCTCCTAGGGATAGGCTTACCAGCTGAATCTTACTCTTGTATGAGTCCATGTTTTGTACGTTGCAATACACATCAATTTGTCTAATCCAATTGTCCAACTTTTCAGCATTTAGCTCTCCATCACATATAAACAAATCAAATTTAACATCTAGTTTAATCAAAGATGCTTACTTATTATGCAAAGGGCTATTATGAGGTGTGAGAAATCTTTCCTCTTTCTACTTTCCTTTGGAGTGGTCATGGAAATGAGACTCATCTTCTTCTTTGTCTTGTTTAGAACCCGATGAGTCTTCATCCTTGTGCTTTCTAAAGTCCTTATACATTTCTTCTACCATAGGCTTTATAGCTAGGAAGCTCTCTATGAATTGAGGGTCTCACACCATAGAACCTTCCTCTGACATTGTCTTCCAAGAATAGACTCCCCCAATTTCAGGATTAGTTTCCATCAACTCTCATTCTCCTAATTTGAGCTTTGATCTAGTGATCATTCACAGCTAAAACAACACAAGATTGTCTAACCTTATAGCCTAATGCTCTAAAACCACTTGATCTGATAATCACCCTATGAGTGACCTGAATTGAAGATTTATAAAACAAAAGGTATTACAGACTCATGTCCTAGTGTGTGTTCTATGTTATTTAAGCAACGGATCGATCACATTTCCAATACACAAACATTTAAATGGAAATACAACAGGGAAATACAGTAAGAAAACACAAGACAGAAGAGTTTTAATAAGTAGTTCGCCCCATTCTCCAGGGATACATCTCTAGTCTAGCTTTTAGTGATGGCCTTGTTTTATTGTGTCTTAAGCAAAGAATTACAATGCAGGGACTCAATGTGAGTTCTCTTGAAGTAGATTTGCTTGACAGGGTGGTTCTTGGATTCCCCAAGCCACTGGAGTACATAGACTCTTCCTCTTCCTACTAGATCTATGACTTTCTGGTCTATAGTGGAAAGAGCCAAATGTGGTGCTCAGTCCAGATAGATTCCTCTATGGCATGGCTCGAATCTTTCAAGCTCCGGTGCTCGACGCTGCCACTGGTCAGCTCAGCCCTCTGTCTCTTTCTGCTTTTGCTTCACTGTCTTCTTTCTTTATGTATTTCATCCTCCTCTCAGGATTCTGTTCTCTCTGTCTTTTTTTGTCTCTTAGACTTTCTCTCTCTCCTGTGTATTATGTCCCTGTTCATGGCTTTTATCCATTAGTTTCCCATGCCTCTTCAGTTCTCCTTCTGCCTCTGTCGATTCACCTTCTGTAGGTGTGCTTAGAGTTCTCTGTTTTGCATCAGCATGAATGCTCAGGGAGTGGCCTCGTGTCCTCCTCTAAATGGCGCCAGCCTACCTTGTCGGTTCGTTTCTTCAGTTACGTTGTGGATGAAGTCTTTCCTCCACCGTGGCAGTGAAGCAAACCTTAAATATTTAGAAATCATGGCGTATTCCCTCATTGATTATGCTTCCTCCATCAGCCACACTCTCAACCATCTGATCTGGGTCCCCCAGATCCAACATCATACGCGTGTCCTGCGCGGTTGACTTGCTCGACTGATAGCGCGCGATCAATGGCGGTTTTCTCTCACCTCCATGTGCCATGCGTCGATTGATGTATGGAATCGCTCTACTTCCATCCAAAACCTCTTGCCATTTGAGGGCACCCTAATCAATACAACTGGTTTCCAGAGTGCAGGCCCCACCTTTGTATGTTTAGCGCTTTGCCTTTTTCCACCCGTGGTTCTCCGACTCCCAACATGACCGAGTGCTTAGGGTTCCTCCATTTTGGCCATATTTTCCCCACTAATCATGCATCAAAATCCAACTCCTTTTCCCGATCAAGGTCTCCCAGGGCTACTTTGACCTCCTACATAGTCTTCATGGTCCTCAATCAGCGTGCTTTGACTGAGGTCCTCGTTGTTCCACGCTGACTGCCATTGCCATTAGTTTAGGGTGTTTTTTATTGTTGTTTTTGAATTCTTAGAGATTTGTCCTGACCTGATACAGTCATGGTTCTTTGACAGCCTTTTATGGATCCAATTCAAATCACAAACACTCCTTCTTAACTAAGGATGTATTCATCATATACAAGTACAAGGAGGATCTCATCTATATGAGCCATGAATAAATTTAGGTACTGCAATGACATGGACTAGATTCCTGACCAAGGAAATTTATCCAGTGGTCTCTCAACAATTTCATCACTACAATGGCATAGATTATATTCCTAACCAAGGAAATCTATTGAAGTGGAGATAACATACACTCAAGATTTCATCCTCTCTAGGTAGCCTCAGGCTTACTTGCTAACCACCAACCCAAAGATCTAGGTGTGTATCCAAAAACAAAGCTCTATAATCAACACCATAATTTTCCAACTTCAGGGCCTAGACATCAACACAAAGTGTCGGCCAAATGCCCTCCCAGGAAATGCTTCACTCACAAAGCCTCAACACTCATTCATCTAGCAGACTAGGGATAATCATTATCCCCCAATCAACCTAATTAGTAACCAACATGCTATTAAAAACTTTCAGATATTCACCTATACAAACATAACCCCAATTAATAATATACTTTCATATGTACATAATCAAATACAAACCTCTCAGGTCTTCCAAGCAACTTGATGTTCAACTTTTCATAGTAGGACTATCAACTGAATCTTTCATAGAAGGTTCCTCAATCATACACTTTCCTACTTCTCATGTAGCAACACATCCTTCAAATTTCATTCTCAAATGAAAACTATGATATGCCCTCCCTCTCAACCAGGGAACTTCCCTTTAACCAATATCCCTCTTAATATTAGGGAGATCTTTCTGATACAGGTTCCCTCTTAACACAGGGAGATAAACTTATTTACTTCAACATCATGGAATCTTTTGTGGCTTACAACTATTTCATCAAATTTATTATTGTCATCACTATTCACATCAAACATATTCACCATATTCAAGATTATGCACATGTAGAATTTATATAGAAATTACAACCAAATATATAGCAGCATGAAGTTATTCATATTACAATTATTGAAGCATTTCAACCTTATACATATCATATAGCCTAAATTAATTACAAACAAGAGGGATATACTCCTCAATATATCGCTAGGGACTTTGTCATAAATCCTATATTACTTCATAACAACTTTCATTACATCCAGGGTTTCAATGTTTCTTCCAAAGGTATGACATACCCTCCTACAAAATAAAGCATAGAAACAATTCAAACAAATATAGATCTACATTGCCTCTCACGACTTTCAAAATTCATATGTTAGACTTTCTACTAGGGTTTCCTACAAATCCTAGATTTCATAAAAAATCAATTCAAACCAAGCACAACTTAGTCATCAACATGAATAACTTCCACAAGGGTTAGTTTGAACCCATAGATTTTCATAAAATCAAGAAATCACAACTAAATCTAAAATTTCAATGATCTTACACAAATCTTAAATTATCACATTGTCATCATACATCAAATATTTTTACTTCTACTAAGGTTTAACTCCAAAAACCTAGAATTTCATTTTCACAATCTCAACAATCATTATAAATAGATCTCATATTGGTATATCACACATACTAGAGAATTTAAATACTGCTAGGGTTTAGCTACAAAACCCTAGATTTCCAAATATCATCATTTTAGAATCTCAGACAAAGACTTATATCTAAGACTTATGTCCATCAATAACTAGGTCAACACAAATATGTAAGAATTTTTTATCAGGCATAAGCATATCATATGTTGGAAAACATTAATACATTAGACATATACTGACCTAGTCCAAGCTATGGTTTTGACGACATATGCATACATAGGGCTTCATTCCTAGGATCTTACCTTAAACACATAACAAAGGTTTTTCTTATATGCTCAACCAAATCCTAAAGATCTAGGGTTTCATATTATTCCAAAATTTCAAAGGTTTGAGATCTCATAAAAACATCATTCAACCCTAATAAGAAAAGGCTTCATGATCATACCGAAATCCTAAACATGACATCATCAACAAGAAATTCAAATAGAATTTCACAATAACCCTAAGCAGGCTAGAGTTTCATACATTGTCAACATACACTTATCTTATGGTTTTCCAGAGAACCTATATATGGTTCTATAAAATCAGTCAAGAATATGATTGTGGTATATTTATCAATTCATGAATCACCTAGAACAAGAATCATTATGATTCAATATAGATAGACACAACAATGTTAGTAATAGATTATCAAATGAATAAAAATTTACTATAAAGAAATCAATGTTTCTTAGTTTAAGGCATACCTTTCTTTCTTGAAAAACCTTATCTTTGGGTACCTTCTTCTATACTTCTTGAGGATATAGCAGATGTCTTACTAATCAAGACAATAGAGGGAGAATGGTGATTAATATTTAATATAATCAAAACTAAATGAGTACATGAAACCAAAATTGAAAGTAAATAAGATACCTATCTTTGGGAGTTGTTGGGGGCTCCCTCCAAAACATTAGGGTTACCTATAAACTTATAAAACAAAAGAAAAAGTGTTTTTTGAAAACATGTTAAAACCTATATATTCTAAAAATGAAAAATAGAATATATAAGACTAAAAGAAAAAGACTTAATAGTGTAAATACATTATCAGATTCTTTGGGTTTGACTTTCTCTGGGTCTCGTTCTTCAACAACGTTAGCATTATATCTATCTCTCTTATTATTCTTTGGATTATCAGGATAGTCACTCTTGTAGTGACCCTTCTTATGGCATTGATAGCATTATACCTTGGACATGTGTACTTTCATCCTTGGTCCTTTCTATTTCTTTCCTTTCTATTGAGAAATGTAGGTATTGTATACTCCTTTAGGATTGGGAACTAGAGAGATCCTCAATTCTTCTTGATTGCAGGAAATCCATCTTTCTTCTAAATTAGGAGCTTCCTTCCAAATGTTAAGACATGTACCAACAACCCAAGTAGGTGGAAATCCTAATAGAGTAGTAATCACAAGTTCTTTGTTTAGAAAAATTTCATCAATGGTGAAAAGATCATATTTGATTCTCACCATATTCATAAAGAAGGATGACACTATATATTCTTTAGTCATATTTGTTGTACTTAGTCCATTCTTCACACTTGCTACTTGACCAAGGCTCTTTATAGAGAATAACTTTGAAAACGATTCATACATTTCTTGAGCATGATTGATGTTGGCTATGAATGACACACAATTGTCTTTTATTCCTTCTACCATTAGAATCATGGCCACTAATTGTAATTATATGAGTTTTACTTTGTCAGCATCACTGGAGTCATCTATAGGATTCTTTACATTTCCTTTGAGCAAGTCTAGTACCTTGTTCTTTACAAGGATGAGGTCGATCCTCTTCTTCCAAGACCTGTAGTTTGAGGATCCTTAAAATTTTTTCTCTCCCTTGATTGTGTTAGGAATTTTCCTTGACTCTAGTAGACTCCTTCCCTAATATAATCCTTTTGAATGGTTCACAGATCAAGCTTGAGACTGCCTTTTTATTTTTTCTTCCCCAAAGCTTGAAATCATGTTAGAAAATAAAAAACGTAGAAATATTTTCTTTATACTTGATAATTACTTATGGTGTTCATGACTTCTTATTAGGATTTTCTATACCTTCTTTCCTCCAGTTCATCGAGGAATTACAAAAGTAATAACACATCAACAATGGACACTAGATGTAGGCTCACAGCTAAGGAAAAAGCCCTCTCTAGAGGAAAACCCAGTCAATAATTATTCCTTTAATTGTTTTCAAGAGATATTCCGAGACTCGTAACCTTATCACAATCTTTCCTCCACACAAGTGAGCCTTCTTCGTTACTTGCAAATGATCCTTCTTGACCTAGTGGCAACAACAACAACAATGGCAACACTTTCTTTGACCCAACAACTTCGACCTTGCCTTAGAGACTTTGATCTTCACTGAAAGACTTCGATTTTCACTTATAACCTTCAATATTGGACCAATATATCTTCTTGAGATGACAACATCAACACAACAATTGCTTACGACATTATACGACAACTGGCTATGACATCAATAAGTGCAATTTTATCTTCCAAACTAGAGCACGAAAGAGAGAGAGAGTTCCACCAAAGGTTCGATTTTCACTTTCTCCTTCTCCTAGACCAAGCTCCCACTTCCTTCTCCTCCTTCTTCTATTTCACACTTCCTCCAGATTCAAGAGAGATCAAACTTGCTTATGAGAGAGTATGCTTCAAATGGAATTCAAACTTCTCTATTTATAATCCATTGATGAGGTTGAATAGCCCTCCTTGAGGCCAACTTGATCATTTTAAGGGTGGCTTGGTGTTGAGACAACATAATTCATATTGAGTCAATACTTAACCCTTTTACATGATTCGAAAGCCCAACAAGGGTCTCTTTAAAAGTACAATGGCTCTATTGACTCACAAGAAATCCTAGAAGTCCTAAATGGGGACTTTGACCTAAAACATGATGACCCAAGCATGAAACCCATGCTTTAATAAGACATACCAATACCAATAATAATTCTTTTCTCTATTGTTTTGACAAGTACATTGCAAGATGACTCAAACAAATTAAATGAAGACCAAATCTAGTTACATTTTCCAACAACATCCACTAGGAGGGAGAAGAATTGAACCCACACCGGGGATGCTAAAAGTTGCTCTTTCTCTGTGTTGTAACATTCTTCCTAGTTTCTAAGGAATAGCCCCGCATTACCCATGAAATATGGGCCATTCTCAAACACTATTTCTGGTCCTCCAAGTCTGCAAATCCTCATCATGAACGAATTTACAAATCCAAGCATGATCTTTCATGAAATGTCATTTTTTCTCCTGTCGATTTTCGGGATCACAAACTTGGGGTTTTTAACGACTTTAAAGAGGCAACAGTTTCATCCTTTAGACTACCGTTGTGCTCCGATAGTTGGGGAATTTGTTGTGCCCACATTGTCTCATCCAAACCTAAATTTTTGAGATGCTGCATAATTGGTCCTTTGATGACATCGCGAAAGGGGGAGGGTCCTTCCCTCCCCTGCATGGCGGCCACTCATGAGCCTGCCTCTCATTTAGCGGCTGAGAAAAATCCAAATCGTTTTCAATAATTGTTTGATCTGCCTTCCGAGGTGATTGTGGCAGGGGTTGCATCACTCTTCCCACTAAAAACAAATTACTGCAAACCTTAGCAGAGGGAGCTCCGTAACAATATTATCATATTATTATAATATAATAGTATTTATTTTAAACTCTGATTCTAATGGTTTTTAATTATTTCATATTTATATTGATATGAATAATTATATTTTATAATAATAATTATTTTTATTTTATTATTATTATTATATTTATATATTTTTTAATATCAACAATAATATTCATATAAATCTATATCTATTTTATAAATGTGAATGTGCATATAATTAATATTAAATTATATTTATTTAATAATGTGAATGTGTATATAATTGATATATATATTTATCTATAAAGAAGGTGTATTAACCACATTAATTAATATGATTGTGCTAATATAATTCAAATAATTATAAAAATGTCAGGAAAAAAATTTTAGTTCAAAACTGAGATGAAAATATGTATTAAAATAAGTAAATGAATATTAACTTACTTACAATTCATAGCTAATCCATAAAGTGATTATAATATATTCGATAAAATGCCAAATGATTTATCTATAGAGAAAGTGTATCAACCACATTAATTAATATGATTGTGCTAATATATTTCAAATAATTATAAAAATGTCAAAGAAAAATTTAAATTCAAATTTGAGATGAAAATATGTATTAAAATAAGTAAATGAATATTAACTTACTTACACTTCATAATTAATTCATAAGGTGATTATAATACATTTGATAAAATGTAAAATTAAACTATATTAAATGCCATATAACATCAAAAGGTTTAGTAGAATGGCAAGAGAGGCAGGGCGACCAAACATGCTAGAGTAAATAACTAATTGAATATTAACTTGCTAGAGTAACTAAGTAAATGAATATTAAGTTACGCACACTTTAGAGCTAATTCATAAGACGATTATAATACATTTGATAAAATGTGAAATGAAACTAAATTAAATGCTATGTAGCAACAAAAGGCTTAGTAGAATGCCAAGGGATGGTTTTGACGACATATATATACCTAGGGCTTCATTCCTAGTATCTTAATTTAAACACATAACAATGGGTTTTCTTATAGACTCAACCAAATCTTAAAGATCTAGGGTTTCATAACTTAGCAAAGAAAACCCTATTATTCCAAAATTTCAAAGGTTCAAGATGTCATAAAAACATCATTCAACCCTAATAAGTTAAGATTTCATGTCATACCGAAAACCCAAACATGACATCATCAAAAGGAAATTCAAATAGCATTTCACAATAACCCTAAGTAGGCTAGAGTTTCACACATTATCAACATACCCTTAAATTATGGTTTTCTAGAGAACCTATCTATGGTTCTATAAAATCAGTTAAGAATATGATTGTGGTATATTTATCAATTGATGAGTCACGCAGAACAAGAATCATTATGATTCAATATAGATATACACAAAAATGTTAGTAATAGATTATGAAATGAATAAACATTTAGTATAAAGAAATGAATGTTTGTTAGTTTAAGGCATACCTTTCTTTCTTGAAAAACCTTATGTTTGGGTGGTTTCTTCCATACTCCTTGATGATATAGTAGATGTCTTCCTAATCAAGACAATAGAGGGAGAATGGTGATTAGTATCTAACATAATCAAAACTAAATGAGTACATGAAACCAAAACTAAAAGGAAATGAGATACCTATCTTTGGGAGTTGTTGGGGGATCCCTCCAAAAATTTAGGGTTACTTACAAATTTACAAAACAAAAGAAAAAGTATTTTCTAAAAACATGTTAAAACCTAGAAATTCTAAAAATGAAAAATAGAACATCTAAGAATAAACATAACAGACTTAATAGTGTAAATCCATTATACCAGATTCTCTGGGTTTGAATTTATTTGGGTCTCCCTCTTCAACAATGTTAGCATGATATCTATCTCTCTTATTATTCTTTGGATTATCGGGATAGTCACTCCTGTAGTGACCCTTCTTATTGAATTGATAGCATTATACCTTAGACATGTCTACTTTTGTCCGTGGTCCTTTCTATTTATTTCCTTTGTGTTGAGAAACTGTAGGTATTTGATACTGCTTCAGCATTGGAAACTAGAGAGATCCTCAATTCTTCTCGATTACAAGAAGTCCATATTTCCTCTAAAGTAGGAGCTTCCTTCCAACTGTTAAGACCTGTACCAACAGCCCAGGCAGGTTTTCATGTCTTATAAAGCAGCTGTAGGTGTATGTATTGTGTTGTGTTGTACACTAGGTGTAGGTGTATGTGTTGCGATATATACTATGTGTATGTGTATGTGATTGAATAGGATAGAGGGCACTAGGTGCTTTCCAAGTATGGTAACCAATCCAGTGTGTGTACAGAAAGATCAACGACAAAGGTAGAACCAAAGGAATGATTAAATGATAAGTATCTATATTTTATTTTAGTTTTATTACGCATGTGATGTATGACTCTGATTTATTATGGTTACATGTGATCTATGAATCTGGTTTACGATGATTTCATGAGATTCTTGATTTTGGTTTATGATGGTGGAACTTTGAGCTAACTACACGTGATATCTTTATAATTGATGATTTGATCAAATCGCTAGTTTCACTTGTTGTGATAAGAAGCTGACAAAATTGCACGTGTACCTTATTGATAGGCCACAGGCGAAGTATGGTGTGAATTTATTTCAATTTTTTTTATTCTAATGGAAATTATATGCTTGGTACAGGAAAGCATGCCAGAATATTCATGGTTTGGGTGGTTGAAATTGACTGAAAGAATTAGAAACATAAGTAAAATGAATTAGAACATGCAACAATATGCTAAAAAACCACTTTAGTAGCAGGGCCATTATGGGACACTGGTATCCAATAATGTTCCTTGATTTCCATGAGCATGCTATGAGCGATATGATGGTTTTGAGGCAAGGATATGCCTTGGTTTCTAGACCTTCCGATACGAGGAAACCTTTCCAAGGGTGGGGTCACTCGAGGGACTATGTAGCAAAGAAGGGGATCCTCACGGAACTTGGAAGGTGTTTGACTACATGAAACGGGGTGACCAGATTTCCTCAGGGACTATGTAGAAGATAATGGAAGGCTAGGGATGGAGTTTTTTTGGTCATTAGCATTTTTAGATGGAATCAGATGCACATTAGAAGTGTTCCCTATAAAAATAATCCAGTAACTAATCATTGAGAGGACAAGTGGCACATGATTGTAGCACTAAACATTGGATGCAAATTTGACTCTGTTAGTGGATTCTGGACTTTGTAGGACGGATGTGAATCTTGGTACTAGTTTTGAGGGTGGAGGTGTTAGCCCTTAGATTACCTTCTTGTTGATGCAGGTATCATATCATTTTTTTTTTGTTTGAGAAATTGTGCATATGTGTATATTATTGTAAATATGTATCAGGTTGTATTTATAAATCTCCATGAACAATATGGTTATTTGTTTCTTGAAGCAAATATGTATGAGTATATGTGGTTTTTATTGTAAATACCATAAAGAGTTGTGTTATAAATCTCTAGTACATGGTATGTTTTTCATGTTTTCAGCAGTGCTCTTTATAAATACTGCATTGAGTTTTGTTATAAATCTCCATGGGCAGTATGTTTTGTTTTTAGAGGTGTTTCTAGTTATAGGTTCCATAGAACATCGAGGAAGGTGTTCCCCCAAGGGGGAGGGTTCTGTAACAAACCTCGTTAAATTTTAATGTAAGAAAAATATATGACCTTGTTTTGTAAGGTCATGGGACATGTATTCTAAGTTTATGGTGGCAAAACCATCCTATTGGTTGTCACTTTTAGTTTACTATGGCTAGGAAAATTGGCAAAAGAAAGAGCATTAATTGACATTTTATCTATGAAAATAATGGGAAATAGGAGAAAAGGAAGTTGAAAAGTCACACGTTTCCTGTGAGGAGGAAAATGAATGAAAAATAATGAAAATTGAAGAAAATAGATGCCTCAATGATAAAAAGGCTTCTAAGGATTAGTTCATGGCTTTTTCTTAGTGTTAGCTTTTTTCAGTTTTACAATGGAGCTCTCTCTTCTATTCTCTCTATCTCTCATACTCTTTGACACAGATTTTTCTTGGAGCACTCTTGGAGGAGTATGTCATACTTTGGATTTGGATCAAGAAGGCAAAGGAAAAGAAGGAAAGTTTAAAGGGGACATCAGTATTAGGAGTTACAGCTGGATTTCTCTTAAGGTATGCAATTGCATGGATCATTTCCTTTATAGTTTTGGCATGCATTGTAGATTCATTTGCTTTCTTGGTTATGATCTATCATTGGCATGGAATATTGCCTGGATTGGTAGTGGTTTTTCCTAGCCTTGTCATTTCCTGGATAACCATGGTGTTGTGGGTTTTCCCTTTTGTTTTCTAGTTGGTGCACATGTTCCTTATGGATGTGGGTTGAGTTATTAGTTCCTGGAGCCTTAGTTGGAAAAATTCTCTGGAATCCCTATAACAACTTGCATTAAGTAACTAGTCCAAAAAGCCTTGGTGGGAAAAATGCTTGGAGCCCTTGGTGGGTTGAATTACTAATCGTGGAAGCCCTGGTTGGACAAACACTCTAGATCCCGACAACAACTGTGCGTTGATTTACTATTCTTGGACACCTTGGTTGGAATAAATGCTCTAGATCCGTATAAAACTTGGGTGGATACAAATCTGGAGATGGTTAGTAATGTTCGATTTTGAGGTAGAATCATTGGTTCAGGGTTGAGGTGGTTTTTCCTCTAGAAGTCCTAGTTTGGTTTTGTTTGATTTTTCTCATGAAATCCCACATTCATGCTTGGAAATGGAATGTGGGTGATTGGTTGAAAGAGAGATTTGGTTCATCCCAATCTATGGTCAAGTGGTACGTGGAAGTCCCTGACTTGGTTTGACTTGAATATTTTACTAAGAGCACATTTTCCTTGGTATTTTCATGAGTAAATGTGCTTGATATTATGTGGATTTAATGGTTTTTCCTCCTTGATATATCTCTAATTATTTGTTGGTTATAAGTATGTTTTATGACAGTTATGATGTATGAGTATAATAATGTTTTGGTTAGTATATGAAATGTAATTAATGAATGACCTAATAAATAACAATTCAGCTATTGTGAGCAGATATTGGTCCTTTTTGACAATTCTCAGATAAGTATCAGATCTTTGTGTTTAGATTTTTTGCTATGACCTATAGATTTAATATTTATGATATGTTCGACAAAATATATATCATGGCTAACAGGGATAAAATCAAGTCATTGTTCAAATGTTCGCATTAGTAACCTTGTTTCAATTTTATTCGACATTTTTTGAAGTTTCATGATGTTTTGGGTAGTTGCTGAGTCTTAGCCCTAAAAAAGTGGCACAAAATCTGGTTTTGTTGTGACAGAATTGTCAGAATAAAGCCACAGTCACATGGATTCCTTGTTCTCGGAGAGATTATAAGGTCCTACGAACATACATTCCTTGTCATGGGAGAGGCTGAGGCTCTAGGACAGTATAAAAGCAAGTTCTCTTAGGGGTTCTACACCTAAAGGGGTTAGTTAGATCCTCAAGGTTCTGAGGAAGTTTGGTTTGGTGTTGTCATGTTGGTTCCACTTCCTTAGCCATACCTTAGGGAGTTTAATCACAACATGGTAACTCTTCATCACATGTTTACCCAGTGGACTGAATAGCTTGGGTAAAAGTGTGAGGAGGGTCTTACATTTGTTAGAAAATCAGAAACGAAAAAAGATTTTATATATACTTGATAATTAATTGTGATGTTCTTGACTTATTATTAGGTTTCTCTTATATCTTATTTATTTTATTTCATCAACCAATTACCAAAGAAATAGCAAATAAAAATGGACACTAGATGTAGACTCAAAATCATGGAAAAACCCCTCTCTATTGGAAAAACAAGTTAGTAATTCTTCCTTCGATAGTTTTCGAGAGATATTCCAAGACTCTTAACCTTGACACAAACTTTTATGCACACCAAGTCAGCCTTCTTCCTTACTTGTAGATGATCCTTCTTAACCTAGCAGTAGCAGCAACAATGGTCACACTTTCTTCAACCAAACAACTACAATTTTTTCTTAGGGACTTTGATTATCAGTTAGAGACTTTGATATTGGGCCAATACAACTTCTTGAGGTGACAAAATCACACAACAAATGGCCACAACATCAACATAGAAACTGGTTATGGCATCATACGAAAACTAGCTACGACATTAATAAGATAACTTCAATCTTCCAAACTAGGGCATGAGAGAGAGAGAGATGGTTACAAAAGAGGTTTGATTTTACCCTTCTCCTTCCCCTGGACCAAAATTGCACTTCCTTCTCATCCTTCTTCTATTTCACACTTCTTCAGGCTTCAAGAGAGATCGAACTTGCTTGTGAGAGAATATTCTTCAAATGGAATTCACACTACTCTATTTATAGTCCTCTAGTGAGGTCGAATAGCCCTCCCTGAGGTCAGCTTGATCATCTTAAGGCCGACTTGGTTTGGAGACAACATAATTCGTATTTTACTCAATACTTAACCTTCTTACATCATTCAAATGCCCAAGAAATGTATCTTTAAAAGTATAATGACTCTGTTGAGCCATAATAAATCATAGAAGTCCTCAATGGGAACTTTTACCTAAAACATGATGACCCAAGCATGAAACCCATGCTTTAATAAGTTATAATAATAATAATAATAATTATTACTATTTTCTTCATTATTTTGATAGGTACATTACAAGGTGACTCAAATATATTAAATGAAGACCAAACCAAGTTACATTTTCCAACTTACTTGATAATCACTCTATGAGTGACATCGGTTGAAGATTTATAAAACAAAATGTATTACAGACTCATGTGCTGGTGTGTGTTCTGTGTCATTTAAGCAATAGATCAATCTAAGCAACAGATTGATCAAATTTCCAATACACAGACATTTAAGTCGAAAGACAATAGAGAAATATAGTAAGCAAACACAAGACAGAAGAGTTTTAATAAGGAGTTCACCCTACTCTCCAGGGATACATCTCCAGTCCAACTTTTAGTGGTGGCCTTGTTTTATTGTGTCCTAAGTAGAGAATTACAATGCAGGGACTCAATGTGAGTTCCAGTGAAGTAGATTTGCTTGGCAGGGTGGTTCTTGGATTCCCCAAGCCACTGGATTACACAAAATCTTCCTCTTCCTACTAGCTTTGTGACCTCCTGATATACAGTGGAAAGAGCCAAATGTTGTGCTCAGTCTGGACAGTTTCCTCTATGGGATTGCTCGAATCTCTCAAGCTCTTATGCTCGACATTGGCACTGGTCATCTCTGCCCTCTGTCTCTTTCTACTTTTGCTTCACTGTCTTCTTTCTCTGTTTATTCCATCCTCCTCTTGGGATTCTGGTCTCTCTGTTTTTTTTCGTCTCTTGGAATTTCTCTCTCTCTTGTGTATTCTCTCCCTATTCATGGCTTTTAGTCATTCGTCTCCCATGCCTGTTCAGTTCTCCTTCCACCTTTATCAACTCACCTTTTGCAGCTACGCTTGGAGTTCCCTATTCAGCATCATCATGAACACTCAAGAGTGGTCACATGTCCTCGTCTAAACGACACCAGCCTGTTTTGTCGGTTCGTTTCTTCAATTACGTCGTGGATGAAGTCTTTCCTCCACTGTGGTAGTCAAACAGACCTCAAATATTTATAAATCGTGGTGTATTCCCTCGTCGATTCAACTTCCTTGATTGGGCGCAATCTCAGCCATCTCATCTGGGTCCCCCAGATCCAATGTCATATGCACGTCCTACGCGGTTCACTTGCTCGACCAAAAGTGCATGATCAATGGTGTTTTTCTCTCACCTCTACCTGCCACGCGTTGATTGATGTATGGAATTGCTCCGCTTCCATCCAAAACCTCTTACCATTTGAGGGTGCCCCGATCAATACCGCTAGTTTCTAGACTGTGGATCCTACCTTTGTACATTTAGTGCTTTGCCTTTTTCGCCCGCGGTTCTCTAGCTCCCAATGCGACCGAGTGCTCGGGCTTCCTCCATTTCGGCCCTGTTTGCCCAGCAATCGTGCATCAAACTCCACCTCATTTTCCCGATCTGGGGCTCCTACGGTCTACATTGACCTCCTGCACAGTCTCCATGGGCCTCGGTCAGTACGCTTTGACCAAGGTCCTCGTCGTTCCATGCTGGCTGCCATTGCCACTAGCTCTGGGTGTTCTTGATTGCTGTTTTGAAATTCTTAGAGATTTGTCCCAACCTAATACAGTCATGATTCTTTGACAGTATTTTATGGATCCAATTCGGATCGCGACATTCCCACTCAAAAATCTTTTGGACCACCAAAAGTTGGTTTTCAAGCATAGACTAAGTGAGGGTATTGCTTTCTCACTTATCCAATCTCAATCCACTTTTCACTGCTCGGCTTTGAACCTCTGAGCCCAATTCTGAGGTACTCCACTTCTCCACTGCTCGTTGTCCTTACCTTGCTATCTAGAAATGTGTCTTCCTGCAATTCATTAAGATATTCAGGTAGCAAGTCATCAACAGAAAGCAAATGACTCTGCTCTTCAGGGTCCTCAATCATTGAAGGTTCAAACAGTCTCAAGCAATCTGCATTTATGACTGAGTAGATGTGCATGTAAGCTAGTAGATCAAGGCAAAATGAATTTTCAGCAATATTCTCAAGTATCCTAAACGGTCCTTACCTAATAGGTTTTAGCTTTTTACCTTCACCTTGCATCCTGTCCTTGATATACAACAAGACTTGGTCCCCAAGTTGAAAACTATGCTCCATCCGATGCTTATCTTGCCTAGCCTTGTACTTGGCCTGGCTCTTTTCCAGCTGTTCCTCTATTTCCTGGTGGATCTCCTGGATCTATTAAATGAACCTAGTTTCCTTGTCCACATCACTATGTCCATCAACCATGGTATCTTTACCAAAGACGAAATCCAAAGGAGAACTTGGTATGAAACCAAAACAGGTCTCAAAAGGAGATCTCTGTGTAGAAGAGTGTTTGGCTCTGTTGTAAGCATGATGCACATAACACAATTGTTCATCCCAAAGCTTAGGATGTTTTCTGCAATATCCTCTCAGTAACTGGATCACTGTCCTGTTAAGTACTTTTGTCTGGCCATCTGTTTGTGGCTGAAAAGCTGTGCTTTTCTTTAACTTTGTGTACATCAGTTCCCACAGACTCGAAAAAAACTTCCCCACAAATTGGGTGTCTCGATCAGACATAATGGAAGTGGGTAATCCAAAATGAACCCATACATGTTCAAAGAACAATTTTGAAGTTTGCTAAGCCGTAATATGTTTACTACAAGGTATCAAAATACACATTTTGCAGAACCTATCCACAACAATATATAGATAATCATGACCTTTCCTAGATTTAGGTAATCCGCCAACAAAATCCATGGAAACACTTTCCCAAGGGTGAGAAGGAACTGGTAATGGAGTGTACAAGCCTAGTTTTCTATTGCTGGGCTTGCTTTTGGCACACATGGCACACACTCTTACATATCTAGAAACTGTCTCATTCATTTTCGACCAATGGCAGAATCTTTGTAGTTGTGCAACTATTTGACTTACCCCAAAGTGACCTGATATCAGAGAAGTGTGTGCTTCCCTAATTATCTTTTTCCTCTAAATTGTGAAATGAAGAGTTTCCCACAATGGTATGAGAGTCAGTCCTTCATATGATAGTCCAATTCTTCTACTCTTTTGCCTTGACTCAAAGTTGCATATACATCTTTAAAGTCCATATCCTGAGCATATTCTTCTATGTAGCTTTCATGTAGCACAAAATTATGCTTAAGTATGGTAGATGCATTTATAATGGGTCTAGATAACATGTCTAGAATCTTGTTATGTATGCCCTTTTTATATCTGATGCCTAAATCAAACTGTTGTAGAAAACCCTTCCATCTGTAATGTCTCGATTGCTGTAACTTAGCTTGGGAGTGTAGGTATTGAAGTGTTTGATGATCAGTATGTATTATTGTCTCTTTACCCATTAAGTAATGTTTCCACTTTTTCATACTCTGAACTAATGCATACAATTGTTTATCATAGGTAGGATAGATAACTACTGCAGGATTAAAAGTCTCAAAATCATAACTTATGGGTTTACCATGCTATGTCAACAATGCTCCCACGGCATAGTCACTGGCATCAGTTTGGATCTCAAATGGTCTTTGTAGATCTGGCAGTGCTAGTACAGGTGTTGTACTAATCTTTTCTTTCAAGGTGTCGAAGGCTTTCTAATGTTTGCCTCCCCACTGAAACACCTTGTTCAATCCCTGCAATTGAGGAAAAGTTAGAAATGAAATTTCTCCAATATTGTGCTACTCCTAATAAGCTTCTCACTTCTATAGCAGACTTGGGTTTAGGCTAGTTCACAATGACTGCCACTTTAGAGGGATCTATTTTCAATTCACCTCCCCCTACTATATGACCCAACTAGTTTAGAGATGTTTTTCCAAATTCACATTTTGAGAGTTTAACATAAAGTTTTTCTCTTTTAAAAACATCTAATGTCTTCTTAACATGCTTTAAATGTTCTTCCCACGTTTTACTAAAAATCAGAATTTCATTCAGATACACAATAACAAAATCATCAAGAAAATGTCTGAGTACATCATTCATTAATCTCATGAAAGTAGCAGGAGCATTAGTTAAGCCAAAAGGCCTAACCAACCATTCACACAATCCCTGCTTTGTTTTAAAAGCAGTCTTCCATGCATCTTGCTTTGCAATTCTAACCTGATGGTATCCACTATGCAAATCCAACTTGGTGAAATAAACAAATTCCTTTAATTGATCTAAAAGATCATGTATGCAAGGAAGGGGATAACAATTTTTTATTGTTATCTTATTTAGTGCTCGGTAGTCAATACACATTCTCCATGAGCCATCTTTCTTTCTCACCAAAACGATTGGTGACCCACATGGTGATGTGCTAGGCCTGATGAACCCTTTCTCGAGCAACTCTTGCACCTGCTTCTTGATTTCAACATTCTCTAAAGTAGACAAACTATACATCCCAATGTTAGGAAATGGAACATCTTGCTGCAAAATAATATCATGCACTATTCCCTCTTTGGGTGGCAGACCTTTAGGTTCTTGAAACAAGACATCATACTCTGAAACAATCTTTTCTATTATGGCTTGTTGATTAGCATTACAGCCTTGAAATACATTGGTTTTATTAGGTTTCTTTTCCTTTACAACCATTAGTAAGAACTATTTGCATGAATTTATCATTCTTCCATCTGTCCTGTGTTTATGAGAGTATAATTATTCTTGAGCTTATGAGCTCTTACAAAGTATTTGATTCCATCTTTAACAAGTAGATACTTGTTCTCAGCTCTATAGAAAATAGTCTTTCTATCATACAAGTAAGGGCTTCCTAAAGCAATTCCACATATATCCAAAGGAATTATGTCTAACTCAACCTCATATATAAATGGTGACCCAAAAGAAAACTTGAGTTTGCACTGTCTAGTCACTTGTAGTTGTGCTTTATCATTCAACCATCCTAATGGGTATGGTTTCTTATGAGGTGTAGTTTCTAATCCCAATTAATTTACAATTTCTTCAGAAACTATATTTACTTGTGAGCCACTATCAAACAAAGTATCAATCTTTTGATTTTTGGAAATAACTCAAATATGGAAAAGCTCATGTCTTTTCTCTCACATTCTTCATTAATAACAGATTGAGCAGAATTACTAGTAGATGCTTCGTAATTCTTACCTTTTATACCTGTGGCTGAAATAATCATTTCATCTCTCGAGTCTGACCCCAAATCTTTCTAAATAGCTACAGAAGTTTTCTTCTTCTTGGCCTTGGACTTCTTTGGTCTCAACTCTGGATGAAGAATCCAATAGTGCTCATCATCATGCCCCTCCTTTTTACAATGAGTGCATGAAGCTTTGCCTTTATGTGCAGTGTTAGCCCTCCTTGCTTCCCACTTTTGCTTTCTTTTCTCCTTGCTCTTGCTTACAGTGGGTTGGAATGGTCCCCCAACTTTTATATTTCCATTCTTTCCTCTAGCTTCTAGATGAGTATCTTGTACAAATACCTCATCTATACTAGTGGTATGCATCATGTAGTTGTGTAGACCACCAATGTACTTCAAAAGAGTCTCTGGTGAGTCTAATGATATACCCAACATCAATTCTCTCTTCCTGAACTCTTGAGTATACTCTTGCACACTTTTCCCTTTCAACTACAAAGAGTTTGCCAACTCATCATGGCTTGTTGCCTGTAGTCCAATGGATAGAACTGCTTTTTGGCTACAGCAACAAATTCACTCCAGACAGACATGTTCTTACCATCTCTTTTTATATCATCTTGGGTTCTGCCTTCCCACCAAACGAGGGCAGTGCCTCCTAGGGATAGGCTTACCAGCTGAATCTTACTCTTGTATTAGTCTATGTTTTGTACCTTGCAATACACATCAATTTGTCTAATCCAACTGTCCAAGTTTTCAGCATTTAGCTCTCCATCATATATAAACAAATCAAATTTAACATCTAGTTTAATCAAAGATGCTTTCTTATTATGCAAAGGGCTATTATGAGGTGTGAGAAAGCTTTCCTCTTTCCCCTTTCCTTTGGAGTGGTCATGGGAATGAGACTCATCTTCTTCTTTATCTTGTTTAGAGCCTGATGAATCTTCATCCTTGTGCTTTCTAAAGTCCTTATACATTTCTTCTACCATAGACTTTATAGCTAGGAAACTCTCTATGAATTGAGGGTCTGGCCCCATAGAACCTTCCTCTGACATTATCTTCCGAGAATAGACTCCCCCAATTTCAAGATTAGTTTCCATCAACTCTCATTCTCCTAATTTGAGCTTTGATCTAGTGAGAATTTATAGCTAAAATAACACAAGCTTGTCTAACCTTACAGCCTAATGCTCTAAAACCACTTGATCTGATAATCACCCTATGAGTGACATCAGTTGAAGATTTATAAAACAAAAGGTATTACATACTCATGTGCTGGTGAGTGTTTTATGTTATTTAAGCAACGAATAGATCACATTGCCAATACACAAACAATTAATTGGAAAGATAGCAGGGAAATATAGTAAGCAAACACAATACACAAGAGTTTTAATAAGGATTTCACCCTATTCTCCAGGGCTACATCTCTGGTCCAGCTTTCAGTGGTGGCCTTGTTTTATTGTCTCTTAAGTACATAATTACAATGGAGGGACTCAATGTGAGTTCTCTTGAAGTAGATTTTCTTGGCAGGGTGGTTCTTGGATTCCCCAAGCCACTCGGGTACACAGACAGTTCCTCTTCCTACTAGCTTTGTCACCTTCTGGTCTATAGTGGAAAGAGCCAAATGTGGTGCTCAATCCAGATAGATTCCTCTATGGGATGGCTCGAATCTTTCAAGCTCTAGTGCTCAACGCTGACGCTGGTCAGCTCGGCCCTCTGTCTCTTTCTGCTTTTGCTTCACTGTCTTTTTTCTCTGTGTATTCCATCCTCCTCTTAGGATTCTAGTCTCTCTGTCTTTTTTCGTCTCTCAGACTCTCTCTCTCCTGTGTATTCTATCCCTGTTCATGGCTTTTAGCTATTCATTTCCCATGCCTGTTTAGTTCTCCTTCTGCCTCTGTCGGTTCACCTTCTGCAGCTGTGCTTAGAGTTCTTTGTTCGGCATTAGCATGAACGGTCAGGGAGTGGCCACGTGTACTCCTCTAAATGGCGCCATCCTGCTTTGTGGGTTCGTTTCGTCAATTATGTTGTGGATGAAGTCTTTCCTCCACCGTGGCAGTGAAACAGACCTAAAATCTTTAGAAACCATGGCGTATTCCCTCGTCAATTCCGCTTCCTCCATCAAGCACAATCTCATCCATTCGATCTGGGTCCCATAGATCCAACGTCATGCGCACGTCCTGCGCGGTTGACTTGCTCAACCGATAGCATGCGATCAATGGCAGTTTTCTCACCTCCGTGTGCCATGCGTCGATCAATGTATGGAATCGCTCTGCTTCCATCCAAAACCTCTTACCATTTGAGGGCGCCCCAATCAATGCAACTGGTTTCCAGAGTTCGGGCCCCATCTTTGTATGTTTAGTGCTTTGTCTTAATCCACCCATGGTTCTTCGGCTCCCAACATAACCGAGAGCTCGGGCTTTCTCCATTTCAGCGTCGTTTGCCCCGCTAATCGTGCATCAAAATCCACCTAATTTTCCCGATCCAGGTCTCCCAGGGGCTACTTTGACCTCATGCACAGTCTTCATGGGCCTCAGGCAGCGTGCTTTGACTGAGGTCCTCGTTGTTCCATGTTGGATGTCATTGCCACTGGTTCAGGGTATCTTTGATTGCTATTTTGGAATTCCTAGATATTTGTCCTGGCCTGATACAGTCATGGTTCTTTGACATTATTTTATGAATCCAATTCAGATCACCAACACTCCTTCTTAACTAAGGACGTATTCATCATATACAAGTACAAGGAAGATCTCATCTATATGAGCCATGAATAAATTTAGGCACTGCAATGACATGGACTAGATTCCTAAGCAGGGAAATTTATCCAGTGGACTCTCAACAATTTCATCACTACAATGGCACAGAATAGATTCCTAACCAAGGAAATCAAACGAAGTGGAGATAACATACACTCAATATTTCATCCTCTTTAGGTAGCATCAAGCTTACTTGCTAACCACCAACCCAAAGATCTAGGTGTGTATCCAAAAACAAAGCTCTATAATCAACACCATATTTTTCCAACTTCATGGCCTAGACATCAACACAAAGTGTCGGCCAAATGCCCTCCCAGGAAATGCTTCACTCAAAAATCCTCAACACTCATTCATCTAGCAGACTAGGGATAATCATTATCCCCCAATCAACCTAATTAGTAACCAACATGCTATTAAAAACTTTGAGAGATTCACCTATACAAACATAACCCCAATTAATAATATACTTTCATATGTACATAATCAAATACAAACCTCTCAGGTCTTCCAAGCAACTTGATGTTCAACTTTTCATAGTAGGACTATCAACTGAATCTTTGATAGAAGGTTCCTGAATCATACACTTTCCTACTTCTCATGTAGCAACACATCCTTCAAAATTCATTCTCAAATGAAAACTATGCTATGCCCTCCCTCTCAACCAGGGAGCTTCCCTTTAACCAATATCCCTCTTAATATCAGTGAGATATTTCTGATACAGGTTCCCTCTTAACACGGGGAGATAAACTTATTTACATCAACATCATAGAATCTTTTGTGGCTTACAACTATTTCATCAAAGTTATTATTGTCATTACTATTCACATCGAACATATTCACCATATTCAAGATTATGTACATGTAGAATTTAGATAGGAAGTACAACCAAATATATAGAAGCATGAAGTAATTCATATTACAATTATTGAAGCATTTCAAACTTATACATATCATATACCCTAACTTAATTACAAACAAGAGGGATATACTCCTCACCATATCACTAGGGACTTTGTCATAAATCCTATATTACTTCATAACAACTTTCATTACATCCAGGGTTTCAATGTTTCTTCCAAGGGTATGACATACCCTCCTACAACATAAAACATAGAAACAATTCAAACAAATATACATCTACATTTCCTCTAACGACTTTCAGAATTCATATGTTAGACTTTCTACTAGGGTTTCCTACAAATCCTAGATTTCATAAAAAATCAATTAAAACCAAGCACACCTTAGTCATCAACATGAATAACTTCCACAAGCGTTAGTTCCAACCGCTAGATTTTCATACAATCAACAAATCACAACTAAATCTAAAATTTCAATGATCTTACACAAATCTCAAATTATCACATTGTCATCATACATCAAATATTTTTACTTCTACTAAGGTTTAACTCCAAAAACCTAGAATTTCATTTTCACAATCTCAACCATCATTATAAATAGATCTCATATTAGTATATCACGCATACTAGAGAATTTAAATACTACTAGGGTTTAGCTACAAAACCCTAGATTTCCAAATATCATCATCTTAGAATCTCAGACAAGGACTTATATCTAAGACTTATGTCCATGAATAACTAGGTCGACACAAATATGTAAGAATTTTTTATCAGGCATAAGCATATCATATGTCAGAAAACATTAATACATTAGACATATACTGACCTAGTCCAAGCCATGGTTTTGACGACATATACATACCTAGGGCTTCATTCCTAGGATCTTACTTTAAACACATAACAAAGGTTTTTCTTATAGGCTCAACAAAATCCTAAAGATCTAGGGTTTCATAACTTAGAAAAGAAAACCATATTGTTCCAAAATTTCAAAGGTTTGAGATCTCATAAAAACATCATTCAACCCTAATAATATAAGACTTCATGATCATACCAAAATCCTAAACATGACATCATCAACAAGAAATTCAAATAGCATTTCACAATAACCCTAAGCAGGCTAGAGTTTCATACATTGTCAACATAGACTTATCTTATGGTTTTCTAGAGAACCTATCTACGGTTCTATAAAATCAGTCAAGAATATGATTGTGGTATATTTATCAATTCGTGAATCACCTAGAACAAGAATCATTATGATTCAATATAGATAGACACAACAATGTTAGTAATAGATTATCAAATGAATAAACTTTTACTAAGAAATCAATGTTTTTTAGTTTAAGGCATACCTTTCTTTCTTGAAAAACCTTATCTTTGGGTACTTCCTTCTATACTCCTTGAGGATATAGCATATGTCTTACTAATCAAGACAATAGAGGGAGAATGGTGATTCGTATTTAATATAATCAAAAATAAATGACTACATGAAACCAAAAATGAAAGTAAATAAGATACCTATCTTTGGGAGTTGTTGGAGGCTCCCTCCAAAACTTTAGGGTTACCTACAAACTTCTATATAAAAAAAAAAAAAAGTGTTTTCTAAAAACATGTTAAAACCTATATATTTTAAAAATGAAAAATAGAATATATAAGACTAAAAGAAAAAGACTTAATAGTCTAAATACATTATTAGATTCTCTGGGTTTGACTTTCCCTGGGTCTCGTTCTTCA
Organism: Pinus taeda; assembly: GCA_000404065.3. Classification (NCBI taxonomy): domain Eukaryota; kingdom Viridiplantae; phylum Streptophyta; class Pinopsida; order Pinales; family Pinaceae; genus Pinus; species Pinus taeda. The sequence continues at coordinate 54,244 of APFE030624846.1, read as the reverse complement.
ACAATGTTAGCATGATCTCTATCTCTCTTATTATTCTTTGGATTATAAGGATAGTCACTCCTATAGTGGCCCTTCTTATGTCATTGATAGCATTATACCTTGGACATGTGTATTTTCGTCCTTGGTCTTTTCTATTTATTTCCTTTCTATTGAGAAATGTAGGTATTTGATACTCCTTTAGGATTGGCAACTAGAGAGATCCTCAATTCTTCTTGACTGCAGGAAATACATCTTTCTTCTAAAGTAGGAGCTTCCTTCCAAATGTTAAGACTTGTACCAACAACCCAAAAGATCATATTTGATTCTGACCATATTCGTAAAGAAGGATGAGACTATATATTCTTTAGTCATATTTGTCATACTTAGTCCATTCTTCACACTTGCCACTTGACCAATGCTCTTAATAGAGAATAACTTTGAAAATGATTCATACATTTCCTGAGCATGATTGATGTTGGCTATGAATGGCACACAATTGTCTTTTATTCCTTCTACCATTAGATTCATGGCCACAAATTGTAATTATATGAATTTTACTTTGTCAGCATCACTGGAGTCATCTATAGGATTCTTTACATTTCCTTTGAGCAAGTCTAGTACCTTGTTCTTTTCAATGATGAGGTCGATCCTCTTCTTCCAAGAACTATAGTTTGAGGATCCTTAATTTTTTTTCTCTCCCTTGATTGTGTTAGGCATTTTCCTTGACTATAGTAGACTCCTTCCCTGAGATAATCCTTTTGAATGGTTCACAGATCAAGCTTGAGACTGCCTTTCTATTTTTTCATCCCCAAAGCTCGAAAAAATCTTAGAAAATAAAAAACGTAGAAATATTTTCTTTATACTTGATAATTACTTATGATGTTCATGACTTCTTATTAGGATTTTTTATACCTTCTTTCCTCCATTTCATCGAGGAATTACAAAAGTAATAACACATCAACAATGGACACTAGATGTAGGTTCACAGCTAAGGAAAAACCCCTCTCTAGAGGAAAACCCAGTCAATAATTCTTCCTTTAACTGTTCTGAAGAGATATTTCGAGACACGTAACCTTGACACAATCTTTCCTCCACACCAAGTGAGCCTTCTTCCTTACTTGCAAATGATCCTTCTTGACCTAGTGGCAACAACAACAACAATGGCAACACTTTCTTTGACCCAACAACTTCAACCTTGCCTTAGAGACTTTGATCTTCACTGAAAGACTTCGATCTTCACTTATAACCTTCGATATTGGACCAATATATCTTCTTGAGATGACAACATCAACACAACAATTTCTTACGATATTATACGACAATTGGCTACGACATCAATAAGAGAAATTTTATATTCCAAACTAAAGTACGAGAGAGAGAGAGAGAGAGATTTCCACCAAAGGTTCGATTTTCACTTTCTCCTTCTCCTAGACCAAGCTCGCACTTCCTTCTCCTCCTTCTATTTCACACTTCCTCCAGATTCAAGGGAGATCAAACTTTCTTATGAGAGAGTATGCTTCAAATGGAATTCAAACTTCTCTATTTATAATCCATTGGTGAGGTCGAATAGCCCTCCTTGAGGCCAACTTGATCATTTTAAGGGTGGCTTGGAGACGACATAATTCATATTGAGTCAATACTTAACCCTTTTACATGATTTGAATGCCGAACAAGGGTCTCTTTAAATGTACAATGGCTCTATTGACTAAAAAATAAATCCTAGAAGTCCTAAATGGGGACTTTGACCTAAAACATGATGACCCAAGCATGAAACCAATGCTTTAATAAGTCATAACAATAACAATAATAATTCTTTTCTCTATTGTTTTGACAAGTACATTGCAAGATGACTCAAATAGATTAAATGAAGACCAAATCTAGTTACATTTTCCAACAACATCCACTAGGAGGGAGAAGAATTGAACCCACACCGGGGATGCTAAAAATTGCTCTTTCTCTGTGTTGTAACATTCTTCCTAGTTTCTAAGGAATAGCCCCACATTACCCATGAAATATGGGCCATTCTAAAACACTATTTCTGGTCCTCCAAGTCTGCAAATCCTCATCATGAACAAACCCTTTTCCCTCAAATGTAGTTCCACTACTCCACTCAGGTTCCATTTGGTTTGGATCCACTGCACAATATCTTGTTTGTTGGGTCAGATGCCCATGAATTTACAAATCCAAGCATGATCTTTCATGAAATGTCGTGTTTTCTCCAGTCGATTTTTGGGATCATAAATTTCGGGTTTTTAACAACTTTCAAGAGGAAACGGTTTCATCCTTTAGACTACCATTGTGCTCCCGTAGTTGGGGAATTTGTTGTGCCCACATTGTCTCATCCAAACCTGAATTTTTGAGATGCTGCATAATTGGTCCTTTGATGACATCGCGAAAGGGGGAGGGTCCTACCCTCCCCTGCATGGGGGCCGCTCATGAGCCTCCCTCTCATTTAGCGGCTCAAAAAACTCCAAATTGTTCTCAATAATTGTTTGATCTGCCTTCCGAGGTGATTGTGGTAGGGGTTGCATCACTCTTCCTACTGAAAACAAATTACTGCAAACCTTAGCAGAGGGAGCTTTATAACAATATTATCATATTATTATAATATAATAGTATTTTATTTTAAAATCTGATTCCTAATGGTTTTAATTATTATCATATTTA
>APFE030624846.1:4160-19826 GCA_000404065.3 Pinus taeda | reverse complement strand
TTATAATAAAAAATCTCTTTACAATCACTACAAAAGAAATCGTATGATAAAACCACGTAACAAAATCGTACCCACTTACCTTTCAAAGATCACGTGACTTTTAAAGCCTTTATAGTTTCAAACATTTTCGACTTTCAAACACGTTGACTGTGTATTGAGTTGCGCCACACGCTAATTTTTTGCGAAACTACGGCTTGCTCGGTTGTTGACCAATTAATTTTCGAGGCAACGGTGTTCACGGCAGCTGCGGCTGCTTCTTCTTTAAACTCTATCTATGCTATTTAGACACCAAACGCGTTCGGCCAGAGCTGGTAAGAAACTTCCGACTATTTTCTTACTCGCACATGCATGATGTAGCTGTAGAATCTCTCGATCTTAAACCTTGCTCTGATACCATTGTGTTGGTAAAGCAGAAAAGACAAAACACAGTTCATACCCAAAACACGAGCTGTTCCTCTTTTGTGGATCCCCAAAATATAATGATTACAATAAATTTTGTGTAGGGAAATTTAAATTTTTTCTAACTAGTTAACTGCTTGAAATATGTTGACATGCAACTACATGCAATCTCACACTCAAAGTAGTCTATCACTTAATTCACTTGACTCAATCCTCAAACACTCAACCATACAATCACTCAGTGAACTGACTCTCTATTTTTAGCTAAGTCCTCATTCAAGAGTGATTATCTTATTTTAACAAGACAAAGGAGCCAAAACACAAATTTCACACTTACGACTCTTCTATCGATTACACAAAACTTAATTATTACAATGAACGAGATAACCTAAATTTATATACTTCCAACTAACAACTCGCCTAAAATAATTTAACATACAATCACACACTAAATTTCAGGATGACTTAACTCATCACTCACTTAACTTACTCTCTAACTTTAATCAACTCTTCATTTAAGAGTAATTAAATTATTTTAACAATAAACTAACATAATACAATTTTTTTTATCTCGATTTAACTAAGAATGCGAAGATATATATGTATGCCATCCTCAAAATTAAGATACACTGATCTTACTGTAATGTGACAAAAGCTTACGTTGTTGGGTACGGAAAGGAAGAATAAAAGAGAGCCAACTGGAAATGGGAGTATCTATGACCACCGCCAATGGACTGGATGACGAAAATGGTCCACCTCTGAGCCTAAATATTGAAGCGGAATTCGGTTTGCTGGAGAATACACTAGCCAAGTTACAAATGAACTCGTCACCTACTGCTTCAAGTAGCACGGGTTCTCATCCACACAAAGAAGCCATTAAAGAGCTCAAAGAGTTGGGTTTAGAAAGGTATTTTTTTCCTGAGAAGCCATTACATTCGGTTTTTTCATTTTAGATGTTTCATAGACTATTTTTAGTTTTGACATTAAAATATCTGAGCAGGGCAAGAATGTTTGGGTGGCCAAATACTTACTCATTTACCAAAGCTATGGGAGAGATGTTACTGGACAACGCAAGGGGAAACCTTCCGGTGGTCATCGTCCGACCGACCATTATTGAGAGTACATTGGCAGAGCCCTTCCCTGGCTGGATGGAAGGCACCAGGTCCTCATAGCCATTTTTATTTATCACATTTCCTTCACAGTCTCCATCACCACCAATTTTTCGCATTGATATTATTAGTATGAATGTCATAAGCTCATGATGACATGCTTTCTTGGAAATGTAATGCAGAACCATGGACACCTTTATAGTAGCATACGGGAAGGGGCGACTCTCTTGCTTCATGGCCGATCCAGAGCTCATCCTAGACGTGGTTTGCCCGCTAATTAGATTTTTAATATAATCTTTTTAATATAATTAGATTTTTTAATAAACAACTCACTAAACTTTTTCAAAACCACTCGTTAGAATTAGTTAATTTTGTTCTACTCCTTTATATATATATATATATATATATATATTTTGAGGCATACCGACCTCTTATCGCGCTGTAAAACGTCCCTCTCCTCCTATAGAAATAAACCGTATATTATTATTTGTTGACATTATTTGTTTGGAGATCAACAGATTCCAGCAGATATGGTGGTAAACCAGATGCTAGCAGCTATGGCGATACATGCTTACGAGAATGATCGGTTTATTTATCACGTCGCATCATCCGTGGAAAATCCATTGCCTTGCTCCCTTCTAAAGGATGAGGCATATAATTATTTTTCAAGGAATCCTTGTGTGAGCAACGATGGAAAACTAATTCACGTAAAAGAGGTCTTCTTTCTGGAGAGCATGAGCAGCTTTCGCCTGTACATGTTACGACGCTACAAAGTACCTCTTCAGGCAAGCTAATACATCATCTTAATTTCAATATTTCGCTTTCAGTATAGTTTTAAATTTTTACCGATTAACTTTTCAGTGATGTTGATGTTGGTTGTTGGTTATGAATAGATGATCGGTGTAGTAAACAAAGTCATTTCCATCTTCACAGCACGTTTTACACCTCGTTACGACCGTATGCTCCGAAATTACAACTTCATCATGTATTTAGCAGAATTGTACGCGCCTTACATCTTCTTTCAGGGAAGGTATTGTCGCTAATTTTTTCTTTTCAATTTCTCATTTCGTCACGCATTATACTGTTTTTCTCTATCTGTTGTCACCATTATAATAAGGTTGCTGATTGTGTGGCTATATCAGATTTGACATAACAAATACTGAACGCCTATTGCAAAAGATTTCCGCAGAAGACTTGAAAGCGTTCAACTTCGATGTAAAATGCATCGATTGGGTCGATTACCTGTCAAATGTTCATATCCCTGGGTTAGTCAAATATGTGCTTAAGTGAAACAATGGAAATGACAATGGTAACCTCGTCAACAGCTAAGCCCAGTTATACTATATCATATGATTGTGAAGTCTTTTAACCAAATAATTCCTACACCATTTGCTTCATAAACAGGATTTTTGGAATAAACGCTACCTTTACTCTTAAATTGACATTGTATTTATTTGGCAAGGCCCAGATGGCTTAATTTTATAACTATGCAGAAATCTTGCTTCGTAAAAAAGATAAAAAATGTATAGATCGTTATTGAAATAAACGTTTACTTTTACTCTTTCTCATATTGGCATTGAGAGTTATAAGTTTGTAAAGATCGAGATGGTTTAATTTTATAATTATGTTAATAGATATGTTTTGGGATGGAATTTGATGGGCAATTTTCTTGTTATAGGGTGATCGGTCAGTTAAATAAAATTCAAAAGTTTATAAAGTTTGTCAAAATCTTTACTTGGTATTAGGAAACCAGTAGAGAAAATGTGAAAACTGGTGACTTTTTTTTTGAAATTCCAACCCTAGGTATGCTATTATTGGAAATGGCTTTAAGAATTTTAATTTAATTATAATAACTTATTGAGGAATGGTAAAGATTTAATTTTAACAAAATATTCTTTTGTAATATACACAAAAAAAAACCCAAGATTTATTTGATAATAATTATGATTTTTTTGTACCCTTAGTTAAATTTATTAATTAAAAAGTGTCATATGAATAAGTGTTATAAGAAATAATTTTTTGTTTTTTGGACATGTGGTACTTAACAATTAACAATTATGATATTGTAACAAAATCTATTTATAAATTAATAATCTTCGTGATAAAAGGAATCAATCTCCATAATTAAGAATCTTATTACTTGTTTTCTTAAGCATATATATATGTTTAATTATAGATTATTTATTTATTATAAATAATAATTATAAATAAAGTTATAATTTTGTTATTTCTTTATGATTTTTTAATTTTAGCAATTTGACATGTATTACTAAATAAGTGTTTTCATGCCTATCATGAATTAATAGGTATCTGCATTTATCAACCATTTAATTTATCTGGTTGTGCTAACATGTATCTAAAGTTTCTTTTAAGCATAATGAAAATTGTTCTACGTTTACTTATGTTGAAATGATTATTTGGTGGCTGGCAGGATTTAAGCTCCATAAAATATTATAGAATATTCATAGTAGTATACACAGATTTTTGGTTGAGATTTATCAACAAAATAGTTATGAGCTTTTTTTACCTTTAATTAAATCGATTAATTAAAAAAATGTCACATTAACAAGTGCCATATTAATTGAGTTATTGTTTTTGGGCATGTGGTATTGATAAGTCATATTATTTTCCCATATTATTGTAACAAAACCCATTTATAGATTAATAATATCAATGGTAAAATGAGAGTAAATATCCATAATCTTAATTTCCTCATATATATAAATTTTTTATATAATTAAATTAAAATTATAATAATAATTTTAAAACTACCAAATTTATAATTTTAGTAAATCTTTGTTAACGTTTTTACTAGTTTTTATTTCATTGTGAGGATGTATTATGTTAGGTATAGTGTTTTTTAAAGTTTATTAGTCCCCTGAAAGTTTCTAAACACGTTCATGTTTGTCTTTTTCGATACCCTAGTAGATCTGAGCTTTGATCAATATATTCTATAATTTTTTAAATATATATATAAAATACTAAAAAGATCAAATTGTAATTGTTTTTATAGGTTCATATTTTTAAGGTGTTTTTTTTAAGTAAATAGAAAAGTGAGAATCACAATACTAAGTATCCTATATTTAGTTTTCAAATATCTAATAGTAAATAAAAATTAAACTAAGTAACCACTCACAAAACAATAGTAATTTATCTAATAAATTTTGGAATTAATTATCCCAGAGCCTAAAAGTTTAGATTTAGATCAAAGGATTTGAAACACAAAAAAGTGAGGAATGCACGTCATAAATTTAAAAATCGGGACACCATATATACCGGCAAGGATTATTAAAAGCTATTTTAAACAAAGGAAGCAATTGAAGATATCATTTTGATTTGAAGATTACCAACCATGGTTCTTCAAATATGGATATGGAATGTTAAGGTATTTCTGTTTTCATGGTTGTTTTCGTTCTCATTTTTTATTTTTTTAGTTGAAGGTATAAAATATTGTACAGCTCAAGTAAATAATCTCCACTGCCAAAAAATGTGGGCACTGTTACCGGCTCTGATGAATGAATGAACACTTTACCAAATGTTGGTGTGAATACGCTCACAATCTACAAGCTCCAACCTAAAGCTGATCCAAATAATGAGTGGGAAGGGATTGTGTTTTCAGGGATGGAAAATGATAATTTCCAAGTTCCTTTTAGCGTATTAGTATTTAGCGTCATTTTATTGAATATAAAATGTGGTGTAAATCTTAATAAATATATTTTTCAATACGGTAGCAGAGAAGAAAGCTAGACCATTTGGAGCCATTGTAAAGCTTATTACTCAGATGTAAAATTTATTTGGAAAATGTTTTTTAGATTTATCCAATACATATTCTATAAAAATTAAAATTATTTTTAAAATAGGTATGTTTTTAAAAAGTTTTTCATCTAAATTTATCTACCATTAAAAAAAAAATATCACGCTATGGTTCATATGAAAGAAATTTATGGTTATTCGATACATATGTTTTTTTTTTACTTTAATCTAAAAGCTTTATTTTTACACTAGATGTGTTTATTTTTTAACTTGTTGATTTTTTTTTTAAATATAATAGGTTCATAAAATCAACTTTTAATTTTTTATTACAACATATAGATTTTTCAATTTTTTATTTATCTAAAGTTAGCCACCTTCACCATCATCTTGATTTTATTAATCTAGTATATTTTCAAGAATTTATAAAATAGAGACAACAATTTATAAGAAAGGAACATAATTTTTTATTTAAAATAAAATTATATTTGTTTTTATCATTTGATAGAACTAAGTCAATTCTCTACATGTAATGCAATAGAAGCTACATATCCTAGAAGCATATAGGCAGCATAGCAACATAACAAGAACCATATTTGATTTTTTAGCTTTAATTTTGTAAGAAATAGAAGTGGATATGTTAGAAACAAAGATAAACAACTAAATATTTGAATCAGTTGCGTAATACTTTTTTCATAATAGCAATCATCCATGGATCTTGGTGCAAAGATTTAGATTGCATGCTTCATTAAGATATCATAATAATTTTATGAACATTTCTTACATCACTCATGGGTCAAGTTCTTTTAGTTTTGTGTATAATTTAAGGTCATAAAGGTTCAACTCATGCAACTTCAAACATAAATTGAATTAAATGCTTATGTAATTACTTGGTTTGGGCTAAGAACTAATTAATATCTATCTTTTTGCATTGTGTGTACATCAACAACACAAAATCATTAAGATAAGGTCAATTTATGTCATTTCCTATAAAAATTGAATTAAATGTTTTCGTAATCACTTGTTTCATGCTAATAATTAAGTAACATACATTTGCAAATTTGTGTGATATTCACTATGTTGCCATGCATCACTTTTTATGGAATGATGTCTACTGATATTTAGCATCTACTTAATTTGCGAACTAAGACTTTTATGAGGAAATTTGTTTAAAGATTCTTCTTCTAGATCCATTGCATTGTAAACATTTTGAACCAACTAATGTGGCTTATCATCAAAACAAAATGATGAACCACATTAGTTTAAAATAAGATATCATAGTTTAAAAATATTTTAGGTAAGCATAAAATGATTTATTCTTGTAAAATCTCTAACAATAAAAAAAAAATATAAATATTTGTATATAGAAATTATTGATAAATCTAGATAACTACAATCAACATCACCAAATTTATAATCTTCCATTTAAGATGATAATAATCAATGCATGTATATATGTGTATACTTATTATATTAATAAAAAAAATTTCTAATCAAACATGTTAAACATATATTTAGTTATATATAATATAATTTTTAATATTAATTAGGTTTTTAGGGGTAAATTATTTATCAAAGAAAGCTATCTAAATATTATGAGGTATTTGATTCGAACCTTAATTTACGCCTAATTTACATTATGGGAAGGTGTAGTGCATCCAAAATCTATAATGGTCATAGATGGAATCTATCAAAGGTCATGCTATTGCACGTAGTGGTTGTAGTGGTAGATCATAAAATCCACCTAACACAATCAACCCCTTCTTGACTTTGTAACTAGGGTTGGTCTTCATAATGTACATTTAGTCACTTGATGTATTTGCATATATCATTGTGAAGTATATTTACAAATTCCTGAGCAAAATGAAAATTTGTTTTGAGACAAAGTACCATTTGTAATTTTTAAAGATGAAAATTCGAAAATTTGAAATGTAAATTTTAGTTCCAAAAGTGACATGTCAGCTTCCCTCCAAGTCAAATCAACGCTAGCCAAGAGACACATCCATTCACCTAGGACATACTATTATATAAATACAACTGGACCTCCTCTGTTTGGGCATTCACATTCTCACACACAAGACATTTTTTAGGGAAACAAGTGAAGATCAAGAAGGACGAAGTAGGATGAAGGAGGTTGAAATATCTCTTTCCTCTCTCTCTTGAAATCATACATGTGGTTTAGTCTCTCTCTCATTAGTTTGCTTTTTTCTAGGAAAACTGTTGGGGGGGGGGGGGGGGGCGGGAGGGGGGAATTTTGGTTAGTAGGGCAACTGTTGTAGGACTGAAAATTTTGGGGAAACTGGCTATTGCAGGATGACAAAAATTTTGGGTCACATAGGTAGAGTGAAGTGTGGGATCAGATTGGGTAACTTGACTTGGAGGAGAAAGACGAGTTTTACCATAGGTCAAGGTGTGTCTCTCACTGAACAAGAAGAATTTCTGTATTGAGAAAAGTTGTTGGGTTCTCCCCCTTTATGGGTTCTCCTAGGGTAAATCTTGTCTTGTTTGTGGGTTGTCATATCTTTTGTTCCACTCTTATTTATGGTTGAATTTATGAAGTATAATTGTTTAATGATATATTTCAATCAGTTAAAAGAATATCTACATCAAAAGTAATGATCAAAATTCCAAAATATTGTGCTAACCCTAATTGCACTAAGAAAATCAACATGGTATTAGATCTTTCATGAAGGAACAAGGGAACATTGAGATCACCTTGGCAAAACCGTAGAAAGAATTTTATTCAAGCCCTTCTTACAGGTTGGTTTCTATGGCTTCTTCTATGAAATCTGAAAAACAAGCTCGAGAGAGCATCTAATTTCAGAGCTTTGAAAGTTAGAATAAATATTCTTCTTACAAAAAATAAGGTGTTGGACATTGTGACAAGAAAGGTTATTGAACTAGAAGATGATGTAGGAAAATCAAAGTTCAAGGAGGATGCCATCAATGATATGATCATTATAGTGCACTCCATTAGGGATAATTTGGTTCTCTATATTTCAAAACTTGATATATAAAAGAACATGTATAATTCCCTAATGAATCTCTACACCGTTAAGAATGTCGGTCAATCAATGAGCTTGAAGAATGAACTTGGAAACACAAGGATGGATCATGAAGACACTATTTCTTCTTAATATTTATGCATGTATGTAGGTGTATACTTATTATACTAATAAAAACATTTTCTAATCCAACATTTTAAACATATATTTAGTTATATATAATATAATTTCTAATATTAATTAGGTTTTTAGGGGTAAATTATTTATCAAAGAAAGCTATCTAAATATTATAAGGTATTTGATTCGAACCTTAATTTACGCCTAATTTACATTACGGGAAGGTGTGTTGCACCCAAAAACTATAGTGGTCATAGATGGAATCTATTGAAGGTCATGCTATTGCACCTAGTGGTTATAGTGGTAGATCATAGAATCCACCTAACACAATCAACCCCTTCTTGACTTTGTAAATAGGGTTGGTCTTCATAATGTACATTCAGTCACTTGATGTATTTGTATATATCATTGTGAAGTATATTTACAAATGCCTGAGCAAAAGGAAAATTTATTTTGAGACAAAGTACCATTCGTAATTTTTAAGGATGAAAGTTTGAAAATTTGAAATGTAAATTTTAGTTCCAAAAGTGACATGCCAGCTTCCCTCCAAGTCAAATCAACGCTAGCCAAGAGACGCATCCATTCATCTAGGACATACTACTATATAAATACAACTGGACCTCCTCTGTTTGGGAAATTACATTCTCACACACAAGACATTTTTTAGGGAAACAAGTGAAGGACAAGAAGGACGAAGTAGGATGAAGGAGGTTGAAATATCTCTTTCCTCTCTCTCTTGAAATCATACATGTGGTTTAGTCTCTCTCTCAGTAGTTCACTTTTTTCTAGGGAAACTATTGTGGGGGTGCAAAATTTTTGGGTTAGTAGGGAAACTGTTGTAGGACTGCAAAATTTTGGGGAAACTAGCTATTCCAGGATGACAAAATTTTTGGGTCACATAGGTAGAGTGAAGTGTGGGATCAGGTTGGGTGACTTGGCTTGGAGGAGAAAGACAGGTTTGACCATAGGTCAAGGTGTGTCTCTCACTGAGCAAGAAGAATTTCTGTATTGAAAAAAGTTGTTGGCTTCTCCCCCTTTATGGGTTCTCCTAGGGTAAATCTTGTCTTGTTTTGTGGGTTGTCATATCTATTGTCCCACTCTTATTTATGGTTTAATTTATGAAGTATAATTGTTTAATGATATATTTCAATCAGTTAAAAGAATATCTAAATCAAAAGTAATGATAAAAATTCCAAAATAATGTGCTAACCCTAATTGCACTAAGAAAATCAACATGGTATTAGATCTTTCATGAAGGAAGAAGGGAACATTGAGATCACCTTGGAAAAACCATAGAAAGAATTTTATTCAAGACCTTCTTACAGGTTGGTTTCTATGGATTCTTCTATAAAATCTGAAAAACAAGCTGGAGAGAGCATCTAATTTCAGTGCTTGGAAAGTTAGAATAAATATTCTTCTTACCAAAAATAAGGTGTTGGACATTGTGACAAGAAAGGTTATTGAACTAGAAGATGATGTAGGAAAATCAAAGTTCAAGGAGGATTCCATGAATGATAAGATCATTATAGTGGACTCCATTAGGGATAATTTGGTTCTCTATATTTCAAAACTTGATACTTAAAAGAACATGTATGGTTCCCTAATGAATCTCTACACTATTAAGAATGTTGGTCAATCAATGAGCTTGAAGAATGAACTTGGAAACACAAGGATGGATCATGAAGACACTATTTCTTCTTAATATTTATGCATTTGTCAAATAAGATATCAAATACAAGCAATTGGAGAATCCATTCCCCATCAAGAACTAGTGATTACAACACTAAATGGTCTTTGTAGGTCATGTGATGCTTTTGCAGCAAGTATAAATAGTTGAAAGGAGACTCCTACATTTAAACAACTATGGACATCATGAGATCAATAAAAAGCCATATTGATAGCTAGGGATTGTCAAGATAAGTAATTTTAATCCCTTGCAACTCTTTTCAAGAACAAAGGAAATAAGAAGTTTGGACCTTAACACAAGAAGTCAAGAAAGGGATATTCTCCCTTTTAGAAGAAGAAATACTTATCAAATATCCAATGTTATGGTTATCCTGAATATGGAAATTTCAAGAGATATTTTCTTAACATGCCCAATAAAAAGAAGAGAAGAGGGAAGAAACATGCTTCCACAACAAATCTTGAAGAAGAAAAACCAAAGAAATTCAAAGGTGAAAATGATTTCTTTTACTATTCTTCTTTGATAGGTTCCTTTGAAAATAGTGATGACTTGTTCCTGGTTGATATTGGATCATAAAGGCACATGACTGGAGGGCATCAGAATCTATCAAGAATAATAGAAAATAAATTATCTAAAAGGGTTGAATTGGGAGATAATAATAACTATGTAATGAAACGAGTTGGAAAGGCATCCATAGAGTTGGAATATGGTAACATTGTACGTCTCAACAATGTTCTTTAGGTACCAGGTTTGAAAAAGAATCTTGTCTATCTTTCTTGTTTACAATATAAATGAGGTAGAGTTGCTTTTGTGGATGGAAAAGTACTTATTTGGTCCAATGGATATAGTACAGATGATGCTAGGGTTATTGGCATTTATGATGGAAGGTTGTATAGACCTATGAGTCAACAATATCAAGCATTAGTGGATGATGAGATAAATCCAATTGAGCTATGGCATAGAAGCTATGGATATCTTCATTTCATAGCATTACCTGAGTTGAGTCAAATAGTATTAGGTGTTCCTAAATTGCAAACAAAGAATGTTGGTGTATGTAAAGGTTATTTCTTGGGAGGAACATCAAGAAACCATTTCAAAACAATAATAAGAGATCTAAGGAATCTTTGGATTTGATTCATTCCAGTGTATGTGGTTTGATGCATGTAAAATCACTTGGTTGTTTATTGTACAACGTGAAATTTATTGATGACTTTTCCTATAAGATACAAATATATCTCCTGAAGGCTAAGGATGAGGTATTTGAAAAGTCATAGGAATGCAAAAGCTGAAGTGGAAAACTTGACAAGTAGGAAGATCAAGATATTGAGATATGACAATCGAGGATAACACACCTCAAAGGAGCTCTTTGATTTTTGCAAGTAGACTGGGATTAAGATGGAGCTAATTGTTGCCTATAATCCACAACACAATGGTGTAGAAAAATGAAACAATGGGTCCATTTAAGAATATGCCAAGGCCATGATGCATGATTTATAGGCATCACAAACAATTTTCTACATTAAATTTAGAAGTCTTCGTAGAGTTTTGGAAGGTATGGCTCTTGAAGAATATTTCTCTAAAAGGAAGCCAAAGATTAGCAACATGAGAATCTTTGGTTGTATTGCATATATTCATGTTCCTAAGTATAAGACAAAAAGTCTTGATGCTTAAGGAAAGAAAGACATATTTGTTGGACATAACTAATCACCGAAGGCTTACAAAGTATACATTCCAGAGCAACGTTAGATTGAGATCATCTAAGATGTGTCATTCAATGAGAAAGTGACATATTGGAAGTTGAAGGAAGTCCCTGTAAATTCCTTGGATGAAGTGAAGGGGGATGCCTCAAATGAGGAACACTCAAGTTCTTCAAAATGTGCCAGAAGGCTGGAAGGGCCTCAAGATCTAGCAAAACTAGTTATAGTTCTAGAGATCAAGAATAGACCAACATGGCTTACATCCACATTAGGAGAGGTCAAAGGACATGCAAATCTTAATGACACATTTAGTGAGGTGAAGAAATATAATAAGTTCTCAAACTATGCAACTCCCATGGCAAAACTCATTGATGAAGAACCTTCTACATATGAAAAATTAGCTAGCCAACAAGTATGGAAGGAAGTGATGAATGATGAATACTAGTAAATCATTAAGAATGAAGTATGGGAGATTGTGCGAAGGCCTAATGGAAGTCAATGGTGACTTCCAAGTGGTTATACAATATTAAGCATATTTCATATGATAATATCAACAAATACAGGGTGTGGTTCGCGTCTAGTGGGTTCTCCCTAAAAGAGGGAGAAGACTATGATGAGACTTTTTTCTAGTTGTCAAGTACACCTCTATTGGATCCATCATCTTTCTTGCTACTTCGTTGGAATGGAAATTGCACTATAGGGATGTTAAGACTACTTTCCTCAATGGTGTGATTAAGGAAGAGGTGTACATAGAGAAACTGCAAGGCTTTGAGGTATTATGAAAAGAAGTTGAAGAAAGTCTTGTATGGGCTGAAGCAAGCTCTAAGAGCTTGTTATCCTTATATCGATAACTATCTGATGAGATTGGGATTTACCCATAGTGAAGTTGATACAAACATCTACTTTAAGATTATGAAGAGTGCACTTCTTATCTTATTATTATATGTTGATGACTTATTTTTGATAGGTGTCAATCCTCTTATCATTCAATGGAAGAATCAATTGGCTTATGACTTCAATATAAAGGATCTTGGGTTGATGCACTATTACTTGGGATTAGAAGTGTGTTAGCAACTTGGAAACATATTCCTTAGTTAAGGAACGTATTTGTTAGAGTTCCTTTAGATATTTGGTATATTGGATTGCAAATCCATGGTGATTCCCATGGTGAGAAACTTGAAAAAGTTAATAGGATTCAACTCTAGATTGGTAGATCAATCTATGTACCAATAGCTTATTCGTCCATCGATATATCTAGTTAACACCAAGTCAAACATATCCTTCGTTGTTAAAACATTGATCTTGCTCTAGGTTGAACCGAGACATGAGAATTGGATTGCAACAAAGAACATTTTGAGATATTTGTTTGGTATGATGAATTATGGATTGAGATTTGTTCCAAACAATAATGCACAACTTCTGGGGTATACCGATTCTGATTACGCAGAAAGTGCTAAAGATAGAAAGAGTACCTCAAGAGTATGCTTCAGTATGGGATACATTAATATATCATGGATGAGTAGGAATTAGAGGCCTATTTCACTCAAAAATGAAAAATTATAGTACATTGTAACCAATGACGCTTGTAAAGAAGAAATATGAATACAAAAGTTTTTTGAGGGATTGTTCGGCCAAAAGGTTGAACTGATGGTGTCATAGTGTGATAACCAAAGCTATGTGAAGCTTTTAGAGAATCCTATGTTCCATGACAGGTTGAGAAAGATAATGCAAACACCTAGTAAGCAACTTGAAAGCTCTAGAATGACTCATGAAGAAGAGGAAGAAATGCAACATGATATATCAAAATTACGAGACCAAGTGCAACAAGTGTCACTCGCACAAAAAAAAAAAGAATCTAAGATGGATGGTTTAAAGAAAGATGTAGAAGATAAGATGGATGGTTTAAAGAAAGGTGTATAAGCTAAGATGGATTGTTTAAAGAAAGGCATAGAAACTAAGATGAATGACGTGGATGCTAAGATGGAAAATTTGAAGACATGCATCGAAGATTTGAAGACAGATTTGACAAAGTTTCTACAAGAAATGCTTACTAATGGTGAAAGGGTATTAGAGGAAACTCATGATGAGAATAAAGGAAATATTAGTCATGATTTCATAGACTCTAATGTTTGATCAAAGACCCACCATATTCCAAAAATCGATATGAGGAAGTTTGATGGCAAGGATCCCACACCATGGATATTACAGATGGAGCACTTTTTCAATCTCAATAATGTGAAAAACACATAAAAGGTAGGTATTGCAACTTTATATTTGGAACCAAATCAATTTTGCATGGTATCAATGGCTTTGCTCTCGTAAACAAATTATCACCTGGACAATTTTTACAGAAGAATTGACAGCACATTATGAGGATGCAAAAAACAACACTTTTTTTAGCCAATTGATAAGTCTCAAACAAAAGGTTTCAATAATGGAGCACATTGAGGAGTTCCAAAAATTGAACATAAGGGTAAATGATATTTCGGAGGAGCATAGGATTGATGTGTTCATAGGGACTTTAAAGGATAATATCCAACATGATGTTCACCTTTGGGAACCTGATTCATTAGAGAAGGCATTTAGGTTAGCAAGAAAAATGGAAAGCAAAATTATGGCAACGAGGAAGCACACCGCTCACAAATATAAAGATGGAAGTGTTGTTGCCCCTAGTCTTCCACAACCTATAAGGTTGACACCACAACAATTGGAAGAAGAAAGAGCAAAAGGGCTTTTCTACAGTTGTGATAGAAAATACACTAAAGGTCATAAGTGTGTTGAGAAGAAATTATTCTACATAGATTGTGAAGAGGAAGAAGAAAAGGAGCAAGAAAGGTCAGAAGAAGAGGATATACTCCAGGAACAAAGCCTAGATAAAGAATAAATGAATATGACCATATCTTGTAATGCATTGGCTGGAATTACCACTCCTCAGACCATCAATATAGAAGGACAAATCAAGAAGAAAAAGGTAATAGTGTTGATTGATTCAAGAAGTACCCACAATTTTATTCATTGTAAGGTAGCAAAAGAATTGAATTGCTTCCTATATCCAGCACCAAAGTGTTAAGTGATGGTTGCAAATGGAGGAACAATAAATTGCTCTGGAAAGTGCCATAATATCAAGCTATCCATGGGAGAATATGTATTGACTAGCCCAATGCTCTCCATTCCAATGAGAGGTGTTGATGTTGTACTAGGAGTCCAATGGCTACAATCCTTGGGTACAATAGCTTTTAATTTTCAAGAACTTTTCATCAAATTTTCTATGGAAGGAAAGGAAGTTTAATTAAAGGGTATTGCAGGGAAACCAGGAAATATAATCAGCTCTAATGGTATGACAAAGATTCTAAAAAAGGAACAAAGAGGTGTAATCGCACAATTATGTTCGCTAGATGTTTCCACATCAAAATCATCTATTTCTCCAGATCTCCAAAAAGTCCTGGACAATCATTCCAAGGTATTTGAGTCTCCCAAAGGTCTCCCACCTATTCGTGATCATGATCATGCTATTTATTTTATTCCAGGAAGTGTTCCTCCAAACATCAGTCCGTACAGATATCCCTATGCCCAAAAGAGTAAAATTAAATGTATGGTTGCAGAAAAGTTAGAGGCTAGTATAATTCAACCTAGTCAAAGTTCTTTCTCTGCTCCAGTAGTATTGATGCACAAGAAGGATGGATCACGGTGCATGTGTATGGATTATAGAGAGCTCAACAAGCTCACTATTAAAGATAAGTTTCCCATTGCTGTCATTGATGAATTACTTGATGAATTTCATGGATCAATTTACTTCACCAAGTTGGATCTTCATTCAGGATATCATCAAATCAGAATGAAGACTGAAGACATTCCGAAAACAGCATTTAGAACTCATGAGGGTCATTATGAATTTTTGGTCATGC
>APFE030624842.1:0-11182 GCA_000404065.3 Pinus taeda | reverse complement strand
TATATATAGAAAGGAGGTTTTGTCATTTGAATCATCCAAGAATTGTTCATTTATGTAATGTAAAGGAGGTTGCCCCCTTGAAGAGGTTGAATTCTAAAGCGTTGATCTATCTTTTCTATCTTTTCTTGATCTGGTTTCATAACAAAACCTTAGGTCGACCGTTCAAATCTTCTCAAGTGAATTGTGCACGCATCCTAGCTTTAGGAGTTTTGATGGTTGCTGAGTTTTGAATTTATGTGGCCATCAAATTCCTTTGTTCTATATATTTTCCTTGTTTTAGTGCATGTTTCATCCTAGAGGCTCCTTGTATGGGCACTAGTAATCTTGCTCAAAGCCGAAAGGAACAAGTAATTTTTTGCAATGTCAGTGGTCGCAATAAATCTGTGTAAACATTGAGGATTATAAATTCTTTTGGCCATTGTAATTCTGCAACCCATCTTCATGCACTCCCTTGATGAGAAATTCCTACCCAAATGTATTAGATCGATTCTCAAAGTTCTTGTCGATAGATGCTCTCGTTCCAGCAGTGCTTTCTAAATGTTGTGTAGTGCTTTCGGAAAGCTAAGGAGGAGCAAGATTTTTTTTTTGAAAGTAGTGGACCAGACCTAGACCAAACAACGTATGATCATTTTGCAGAAAGGATTGTGACATATAAATTGAGAGGAAACTTTGCATCGATTTTCCTTTGCCAAGTTTGTGACATATAAATTGAGAAGAATCTTTGCATGAATTTTCCTTTGACTTGTGGACCCTGCGTTGGCATTCAAGAGGAAGATTTGAAGATATGGACAACCCATATTTGATTCAAATTCCAGTCAGGTCATGTGCAATGCTTGTGATCGGGCACAAATGATAAGTTGAAAGAACAAACTTTATCTCTAGATATTACTGGTTATTATTTACCAATCTTTCAGCTCTCTTAGTTATCTATATTTTTTATAAATTCATTGGTGCATTTTGGTAGAATTCAACACCTTTTATTTGCTGAGCTTGAATTGTTAATAAAATGGGAAAAATTACTATGTATTAGAATCACTGAATACTATAATACATTATACTATTAATGGGATGGTAAACATCAACAAACATACCCTTTTTGACATAAGAATATGTCTGCAAAATGTATATAGGAAATATTGATTTTTTGTATCTTGATTCACAACTTCAATAAGATGAGTTATGGCAAAAAAGACATCTTTTTGAACTTGTTTTTGTTTAGAACAATCTCGTTTTTTAGTCTGAAGTAGAATTCCATCAGAAAACAAAAATTAATCAGATCACTGAGATTGGGGTTGAGCGTTGAGCTTATGTCAATTGCAGATTCCCCGAATATTTGGGAATTCGATGGACATGGGCGCGGTAAAAAAATTGACCACGCCCATGTCCGTCGGATTCCCGAATATTCGGGGAATCTGCAATCGACTTAAGGATGGCCAGGGTTGAGTCAATTCCCTGTTCAAGAACATATTTGCATGCAGATGTTGAAGTTCAAGTTGCACTTCCCAAGCCCATCATCAGACCTTGGGAAGAGCTTGTCAACAATAAGAAAAGAACTAGTCTTGGATATGATAAGGATATGACCTTTCATATTCTAGATTACTCAAAGCCCATTCAATTTCAGAGTGTTGGATTTCTTCATGACGATTCACATTCACTTGATCCCGATCCTACTCCTTCACATTCACAGTCAAAGATTGTCAAATGAAAACACTATGATCGAGTTTTTCATGTGAAATATCATTGTTTTGATCTTCACCCTTATAATAATTGTGATCAACACACTCATCATTCAAACAAATGATTAAGAAACAAGCCTCTTGTAAGAACAAAGATTCACCTTGGATTGATTGCTTCTTAGAAATGGGCTTCAACAACCAAGAAGATATTTCACTCATACCACATGATTTGTTCTCGAGTATTAAAAAGTCATGCAATTGACATCTCTTGATATTCCTGCCTTGTATCTGACTTGGGGGGAATTGATGACCATCTACAAGCTTCAAAGATACATCCACCAAGCTTGAGCCACAGTGTAAACTTGCTTCCTGAGCCTAGAGCTAGGGTCAAACATACCTAGATTTAGAGTTGTAGCTAGAGACATATAAGCCCTTGAGCATTCCTATAGTTGGTGGCCTTCCTTAAACCATCACATGTTGAGACCTCCCTTTTCAAGTTGAGGTTCTCTCTTTTTCCGCAGGTTGATACCTCCCTTTTCCAGGATGATGGTCTTTGTTTTCAAGCATTAGGGACACTTCCTCTAACATAATACTAACAAATTCTTACTAGATTTGGAACTATTACGAGAACTACATTAAGCGTTCTAGGTTGAGACCCTAATGGTATCCCTTTTCAAAGCATTACAGAGCACTTCCTATAGCAGAAGACTTCAACTTCTAGCTAGATTTGGAAGAGTTCCATGAACTACACTAAGCATTCTAGTGTTGGTGGTCATCCTTAAACGTCCGACGATTGAGACCTCGAGTTCTCCGACCTTATACCTTCATTTGAGAGAGGACATTTAACCTATTGTTGTCATGAATTATTGTATTTTTCTATTGTAGCTTTCTTCTTAGTCTCGTTTATACCCCTTCAGATTAAGGGGGGAAATGTTGGACACCTAATTTTCTAAGGGTTGTTGTGGTAGAATGTGAACAGTCACTGCAGTCCAAGAGACCTTAGAATATGAAACCAATGGTCATAAGGATGTATTATAACTGTATATCGTTTTGGATAATAAAGTATTCAATGTTCTATCTTATTTGTGTGACAATTGTGCATTTTAAGTGGTTAGGTTAATTGTGGATGGAAACAATCATCATCATCACCCCAAATTAAATTTTTATTAATGACAAGATCATTGAGATAATGGGAAGTTATCATAACAAATCATCATAGTAGTGGTATAATCTCGTATTTTAATATTCTTTTAAATTAATGTGTTCTACAAAATATAGATAAAAAAATGAATAAAAATAACTATGAAATTAGAAATTAGAAATTATTTTTTAGAAATTTGTTTTCATGTGAGTTTGGTTTACTTGATTCAAAGTATATGAACTAAAGTGTGATAACATATATCAAAATTTGTACATATAATATGTTGTATAAAAATATATCTTATAGGAAAGGAGATTCACCTTTAATCTAATTGAAAATATTATAATTTCTTCTTTCCCAATCATTTTCTAAACTCCATGTGTTCAAAAAGTTCCTTTATTCATTTAACTATATAGAACATGCAAGCTAATTGTTAGATTCGCGATCATCATTTTTTTTCTTTACGGTTGACTTTATTGATTAGTCTTAAAAAAATAAATATAGCTCATTCAAGTGTAGATAAGGTTATGCAAAATTAATGCTAAACTAAGGGAAGAAGAGGCTATCTAATTATGGAAAAGGTAATTAAATGGTAGTTGTATATTTTAAGTGGTTAAGTTAGTTGTGGATGGAAACAATCATCATCATCACCCCAAATTAAATTGTTATTAATGACAAGGTCATTGAGATAATGAGAAGTTGTCATAACAAATTATATTTTATTTTGAAGTAAATTAATGATAATGATGGTGATGAAAATTTTCATTAGAAACAACTTTGGTTTGTTGGACCTTAAGAAAGGAAAGGAGTTACTTGATTTGCTATAGACTTTTATCTATGTGTTTGTATAGCTTTAAGCGAAGAATTGTTACCTAACATATTTTTTATGATTTAAAGGGTCAGGAAGGTGTTGACGTGAGAAAAATTCCCTTCAACAAATAATGGTACTTCTTAATGTGAAGTTCCAATAAGTTCTCATATCATTTGTTGTATAAAACCCATCCAAATTCTAGCCTACTGATCCGAATTGGATCCATGAAGATTATCATAGCACCATGACTGTATCAAATCAGGACAAAAATTCAAATTCAAGAGCACAGAGCGATTAGGAAGACCTCTGAACAGTGGCAGTTGGCAGCCAGCGAGGAACGACGAGGACCTCGGTCAAAGTGCGTTGACCGAGGCCCATGGAGACCGCGCAGAAGGCAAAACTGGCCATTGGGAAGCCCGGATCGGGAAAAGGAGGTTGTTTCTGATGC
Organism: Pinus taeda; assembly: GCA_000404065.3. Lineage (NCBI taxonomy): Eukaryota > Viridiplantae > Streptophyta > Pinopsida > Pinales > Pinaceae > Pinus > Pinus taeda. The sequence continues at coordinate 7,106 of APFE030624842.1, read as the reverse complement.
GTGATTAGCACTAATCATGCATCGCTGGGAAAAACGCCTCGGGAAGGAAAGGTCCCGAAGCGCTCGGTAGCATGGAAGTTGGGAAAACTGTGGGGAAATAGCTAAGGCAAAAGGCGGGTCCCGTGCTCCAAAACCGACAGTATATTGGGGACTACCTTTGGCGGTAAGCGGATTTGGAGAAAAACGAACGATTCCATTCAACGCCCGATGCGTGGCAGGTGGATGAGAGAGAAAACCACCTCTCATCGCACGCTAACGGTCGAACAAGTCAACCGCGCAAAATGAGAAAATGTCGTAGGATCTGGGGGCTCCAAATCTAACGGTGGAGATCACGCCCGATGGAGAAACTGGATTTAATAGGGGATGAAGCCGCGGCATAAAGAATTCTGAAGTCTGATTTGACCGCCGAGGTGGTGGATGGCTCATTCCACGGTATAACCGAAAAACTGAACCGACGAGGAAAAGTTGGCACAGTTCGCAAAAGGACAAATGGCCACTCCCTGTGAGCCATTGATGACTATGCCGAAACAGGGAACTCCAAGTGAACAACGACAGGCGATCCGACGGAGGCGGAAGGGGAATCAAACAGTCATGAGATCAATTGGCTTTAAAACCATGAACAGATAGAACAGAAGACACAAAGAAGGAAGACGAGACGAAGACAGAGAAAGCGAGAGCAAAGAAAAGACAGTGAAGAAAGAAGTAGAAAGACAAAGAGCTGAGCTGACATAAGGCAGCATCGAGCAGACAGAAGCTTGAGAGGTTCAAGCAAATCCCAGTGAGGATCTGTCGGGAATTGAGCACCACATTGGGCTCCTCCCAACAAAGACCAGAAAGGTCAAGACTTGGTTAGGAAGAGGGTCTGCGCACTCTAGTGGCTTAGGGGATCCAAGAACCACCCTGCCAAGAAATTATGTTTTAGGAGACTCATATTGAGCTCCTCATTGTAAATTTCTGCTTTAAAGACACAATAAAAGAAGGCCACCACTGAAAGCTGGATCGGAGATGTAGCCCTGGAGGATAGTTTTAACTCCTTATTAATTGTTATGTTCTTGCATTTTCTTACTGTATTTATCTTACTGTTTTCCATTTTCCAGTGTCTGTGTTTTTTGCAATCTGATCGATTCGTTGCCTAAAATGACATAGACACACACCGGCACATGAGTCTGTAATACCTTCATTCAATAATTTTTTAACTAATATCACTCAAGAGTGATTTTCAGATCACCTACCTAACATTATTGTGAATGAATGAGTATTGGATTGATTGATATGTAGAATGTAGAATGTAATATGAACTAGATCTAAATACTTAAAGAAAAACTACTTTAACATATCCTAGCTAGAAGTAAACTAAATACAATAAATAGATAATGAAACCACTAGTTTTTGCTTGAACTCCAAACAATTAGTTGTTAATGAAAAAATAAAGCTTAGTAATACATGAACAAAGTAAGTTTACGTATTAGTTTGAAATAGCAAATACATTTGGTACTATAATATTCAGCACTCGAAACAATAATATTAGAAAAATAATGTGATAAAAAGTAATAAGCCTCACCGAGGAGAGGTCTATAAAATGAGAAATGTAACCTTACAACAGTGGAACTAACCATAGATAAAGTGGAAATAGTTCACAATATGTATATCACATAGACTACACCACTTTTCATCCAAAATTGGCCCTAAGGGTTTCTCCTCATTAAAAGTTTTAGGAGTAGTTCCCAAAATTACAAAAGTAAGAGCCCCTTCAAGTTGTTGGACGTTGCATTTAGTGTTGTCAGTGTGTTTTTTGACATGGACTAACCACCTCTCATGGATCTTAATTTTGGCGATTGTAGTGGAGACTAATGCCTCTGAGTTTTGGTCTAACAAAAATCATGAGTCCGAAAAGTGGTATCATAGCAAAAAATATCAAGTTCGAAACTCACCCATCTTACTTTAGGGGGGTATTGTTGGACATTGGGTTCAACACTCCCCATGTGTTTCACAATATGGACTAATTTCCTCTGGTGGATCCTATTTCTAGTGATTATAGTGAAGACTAATGCCTGCGAGTTTTGATCTAATGGAAATCATGAGCCCAACACACGTAACGGTGGAATCATTGGGATTGACTTGGGGGGGAGATAAATGTGGGAAATTGGAGGAAGATGAGGGGGAGTTCTTATGGGGGAACTTTGGAGAAACCACTCAAAGTTGATTTTGGGGTTTGGCACCTAGGAACGCAACGCTTTTTCTATCATTGAGAAGTGTCTTTTGGTGTTGGGTATAAAAGGGGTGTTGGAACAAGGATCTTAGAAACACTATAGTTGCAATTTAGACTTGGGCTTGGAGGGTTAGGGAATCTATGGAGGTTCCCTAAGCCAGGAAGTCAGTTATACTTTCATAGTTGACATGGTAGCAAATTCAGTTGGATAGTCTAACAAGAGGATGTCAATGGAACCATTGTAACTAGATATTCTTATTCTTGTTGTTTAAGTTATGTAAATTATCATAAATCAAATTCTTTACATGTTTTTAATGTTTTTAATATGCTATAACAAATATATGTATTGAGTTGTCAAATATGTTGGTTTTTTTTTATGTGGTGAAAATGTGGAGACTTGATCAAATTGAAGGAACCTATAATGGTCCTTACACTTGGTATCAGAGCAACCAAATTCAAACATTAGGTCCTAAAACCCACCTATGTGTCTGATAGAAAAACCCTAAACAACGTAAAATCCACTTACACACCTCTGCACTAGTCTTGAAGCAGTCATGAAATTTCTTTGGCCCTTAAGAAAGTTCTTCATCCCTTAAGAGGAAGAGTGTCTACAACATTATGTTACATGGAAAATAATTTTATTAGCCCTAGAATCCCTTAATTTCAATAATTCAAAAGCCCTTTTATGCATCATTAAAATGTTGACTACAAAACCCAAACCCAGGAACCTTGATATTAAGGTAACTCTAATTTAATCTTGGAAATAGCCAAAACAATCTATAATGACCCTATAATATCCCTCAATTTAAATTGGAAATAATCCAAAAGTCCTAAAACTACCTAGAGAAAGGTCCAATTTTTTTTAAGTAAACACAAAGAGTCATGTTATCTCACTGACCTATTTTATCTTCTTATTCAAAAAATCCTTACCTAGAAGACAAATAAAAAATTAACAAGGATTAAGAGGTTTAGATATAGAAAAGAAAGAGAATAAAATACATGCAAATAAAGAGTTTAAATATTTATAACAAAAGTGAAATAATTGTTTTCTTAAAGAGAAAAAATAAAAATTGCTTATATATAGAATTAATATAATTAAAATTTAATAATGAAAAAAGTGTTATACATTTCAAATCTATTTGCACTTTCAATTTGAGTGAACAATGATTATATGTATATGTATAGAAAAAGAGAGAGATTTATGTCCACCATAAAAAGGTATATATATTGCATTATACATTATTATATAAATTTAATTAAAACGAAATATATACTAGTTATATTTATTAATTCTATATGTTAATTATATATATATATATATCTATATATCTATATCTATATATATATAACATTAAATTATGGATAAAGCAAGTTTTAGTTGAATGAGGCTTATTTATAACTAAAGACCATTAAACTTTAATTCATTAATGTTATGATTCTTGTTTTTCTCTTAAAAATGATAAGAAATCGATTATTATAACTATTTTTAAAGAGGAAATCTCCTTTCACAATAAATATAATGAACAAGACAATATTTGATGATCCTAAAACCAGGTCTCTTTTGTATATAAAAAATACAATTAGAAAATCATTAGTAGAAATATAAGTCAAAAAACAAAAAACCCTGGGATAAGTTGATTGAATTATGTGCATAATCACTGAATTGGAGGACAACTAGATAGTTTGCTTGCCTTTGAGAGTTGCAGTGTCGTTCGGCTCCATGTTGGACTGCTCCTGCATTGCCACATCCTCCAATAGGTCCTCGATAATGGGGGCACACTTAAGGATAATTATTTTTAACTATTATCTTAAAGAAATAAAAGTCAAATTAGATAGTTTATGGGTGGTGCCCTTCCAAAATCTTCATTGAAATTTATGGTTAAATTCATTTTCAATACATCATTTGATATATTTTTTATAAGTTTTTCTAAAGTTATAGGAAATTAGTTGTTAGAATATTTATCATAACTTAGTTGTCAATTAATATTAGAGATACGTATTTTTTGTTGTTCTCTATAAATATAAGATAATTCATGATAGCTATTCACATAAAAACACATTATTTAAAATAAATTATTAGTAATGTGTGATGCCAGAGGGTAGGTTTTAATTTTTAATGTTTCTTTGTCTTCAACCATTGTACTATTTCCTAACATTTAAGAAAAATTAACTCTTAATTAAACCAAAACAAGTATATTATATATATATATATTATATATATATATATATATATATATAGATATATATAGATATAGATATAGATATATAGATATAGATATATATATTATATTATATATATATATATATATATATATATATATATATATATATAAGTTTAAAAAAATGATAACATTTAAAAAAAATGATTTTATATTTAAATTTAATGGAGAATTAATTTAAATTTTCTATATGATATTGATATGATAATTGTTTCTTTTTCACAAAGGGATGTATTTTAATTTTTAACTATTAGAAATTAATTTTAATTTTCAATATAAAATTAAGATTTACATATATTAAAGATAATATATTCATTGAAAATATTTTTAATAATTATTATAAGATTATATTGATTTTTTTAGTCAATATTATTTAAATTGAGATTTTTTAAGGAAGAATATTTAAAATTACTTTTAATTAGTTAAGAGCTCGTATTCTTTAATAATATAGAAACATGTTAACTATTTAGGATTCAAAGACATTTGGAAAGAGTGATATAATTTTCTAATAAATAAGTCAGCATATATTTGAAAAAGGTGAAATTTTACCCACTTATGTACTGTTAAGTGATTATTTCAAGTGATATGACTTTCCAATAACAATAATGTATCAACATACATCTAGAAGAAGTATAAGTTTTTCACTTATCAACCATCATGGCTTTAATTTAAATATACTTAAGTGATATGATCTCCAAATAACTAACTAATAAATTCACATAAATTATTTTGAAAAACATTGTTTTCAATAACAATAAGGAATTACCATGCTTATATATAATTACAATTGAAACTAAAACAACTTATAAATATTACTTAAATTTAATATATAAACAAAACCTAATTATATGATATTTTTTTATCTTTAAATTAATTAATATAATTTTAAATAAAAACATGATTTTTAGCCATTTAAAATATATTTTTAAATAAACAAATAAATTCAAGATTATGAAAAAGTCCACACCAATATTAGTATTGATCCAACAATACTCCGAATAAAAAGCTTCCTCGTCTCTCACCTCCTCACCAATGGGAACAACAAGGAAACCATCAAATTTAGTAAAGTGGCTTTTCCAACCTAAAACATCCCTCGGTCAATGTCAGGTTTGTTAACAGCTAAACTACCAGTGGACAACGTGGTATACATTTGGAATCCAACCAAGCTATTACAACCATTCATGTACTGAGTGTGAATTCGTCTTCAGCTAACTGGATCTCCCCACTTCCCATTAGGACCACATGGAATGGAGGATCTTTCTTACTTTCTTCCCTCACCCTCATTTAACGCGACTTAGAACCACATGGAATGGAGGCTCTTTCTTGGTTTCCTCCCTCACCCTCATTTAACGCGACAACTGAGCTGTTCCCACTAATCACATTCACATCTTATGAATCTGATCTCTTCTCCTTTCTAAATGCCTTGTGCCGGCCTCCTCACCCTTCCATACAATTCCTTAACCTCCCCATCACTACAGATGCAAACAGAGTAGTAAAATATCCCTCCATACACTTACTTTACCTTCCAATCGCTACACATAGACTAACAGAGCACCAAAATTCAGGATGGGCAGTTACATTTCTTGCGCTTCCAAGTCTGTGCCTTCCACCACTGTGAAAGTCATCCATTGGAATGGCATCGTTCAGGACCTTCAAAGGCAGATAAAGGCAGTAGAGTTGATGCTGGACAATCCTCAACACTTTGTATGCCACGCCAACGGCTTGCAGATCGGGCGTAGGATTAGTCATCTCATGGCAGACGAAGAATTGGATTTCGGGCATCTCTATTTTCTTCTGCCTATACCCAAACTGCATTCTGTACTGTCTGGGATAGACATGGCCGCCCTGGGATTGAAGGCCAATTCCGCCATGACATCTAAAAATAGGCGAAGCTCCAGTGCCAAAGTACTCCCCCTCTTTGGTGACCTCATGCGTCCCCTCCCACCAAAAATGAAGATTGATGTATTGTTATTGGAGGAGGGGAAACACAGTGGTAAGGCGCAGGAGGAGCAGCTTCCGGTGCCGAAGCTAAATTTGGAGGACGATCCAGACCTGTTAACGATGCTTGCACAACTGAGATTGAACGCAGGAAAATGTTGGAAGCCAAAGGTTGAGACCATTAACGAGTTCTTGTTGACAATTGGGAGAAATTATCTCCAAGTTGGTTCTCCGTAATTCAAGTTCCTGATTCTTGATTTGTCTCTGCCACTAGCTGTACAGATAGATGAGAATCACTCCTGAAAAATTGGTTGTACAGACTCCTATGATTGTATCAGTATTCCTTATTCTAGGCCTGAACTATAGGATCTATGTTGGGTTGTGTTATATTCTTTCCACATAGTTAACAGGGGGTTTGAGCGGTACCCGTAACCCTACTTTATGGGGTCTGGGGTAGCGCCCCATAAAATTTTGGTTTTGGACCCTATGTTAGGTTGGGCGGACCCACCTATGGTTTTTGGTCCATGGTATTGGATGCTTCAGCATGTATAAATATGTATTGTAACATTGAAAGGAATATAATGAAAAATCAAGCTGGTAGTCCCGGTTTTGGGATCCAGGATCAAATCTTTGTGCATATGTGTTTTATGTGTTATGCTTTCGCATTGTTTATTTTCTTTGTTTTAGAATTCGTATGCAAGTAATTTCTGTATAGGGTTAAAACCTACATTTGGTATCAG
>APFE030624827.1:130106-153376 GCA_000404065.3 Pinus taeda | reverse complement strand
CATGAAAATTTGGTAAAGATGGGGGAATTATGTGCATTTGTGTCACTCCTCTTAGATCTTTGATAGGAAATTCAAAAGTAGAAACGTGAGTCATTTCTTACCATAGTATAAGATGTTCTTCATGTGTTTCTTCGAGGCTCCTTCTTCAAATGTTCCTGTCAATCGGTTAGTGAAATGGGTGGTTCTTACATCACCACTTGCGTGAGATCATGTGATTCATTTTTTAAAAATTTCTATCTTTTTCCTAATCATTCACACAAAAATTCAAACATCTATTTCTACTCAAAGTTCTTTAACAGTCCTGCTGGAAATCGGACGGGGGGGGCAGGGATTTTACATGCTCTGTACGCAAGTTCTTACCTTCCGTTTTTAAGATCCAACTCTTCCCTAGCAGGCACTCATCAGATTCACACTACCCTTTAGAAATGGCTACACTCTCCCCGGCAATGGCGCCAAAATGTGGAGCGATAAAAAGGGTCTTTTTAACACCTAATTACCTCACATTAATTGTCAACCCAGGGACGACTTTTTATTTCAAGAGTGTGCTCAGTCTGAGGTGGCTATTTACTCAAGAGTAATGTTTAGTAGTACAGCGTTCAGAAAACACAAGGGTAGACGGATGCTAAACTTAAATTACTTCAAAAGGATAAAATCACACAAGGCAGCTTATCAGTCAAGGGTGCGGAAGCGATAACTCATCCCTCTAGAAACTGATGGAAAGGAAATTAGAGCATGGACCATAGGTCTGGGAGCTAAGCAGCGACTGTTGAGGCTCACTACAGCCTTAGACCTTCACTCACACCAAAGCAGCAAAGGCAAGTAAAAATGGAATGACAGCAAGTAAGAAATGGAATAGCAAGAAACTGAAATGTTCTAAACTAAATCATTCACTCAAACAACCATCAGTTGAGGATACAGTAGCAATAACTCATTGCTCTGGATATTGATGCAATTGAAATCAAACACACAACATTAAATAACCAATTGGAAAGTGAAAAGAATTAAATCAATCGTATTACTACAACTCGATGAAAATGAAACAATTGTGCTAATTAAAAGAATGTTGAAAGGTAAGCTTAAATAATTGCAGAAAGTAAATGAATAACAACACTAAGTATTAGAACTGAATAGCCAAACTTATATAACTTTAATGAACAAAAAATTGTTAAATTACTGGAGTGATCAGCGCAGCTTTGAAGATGAAATGAACAGCGCAACAACATGCTGGCAAAAAGCAGTGAGCTCTGTTAAGAAGGAAATGAACAACAACGCAATTTAAGTACAGTATATAAAACATATAAGTTCATTCAGTCTGGAAATACCAATCAGTAAAATTACATGATTACGATAAGTAGAAATAAAATCAAACCATCACACAATAAAGATCATGAAATAATGGTACAGGAACGGCAAGTGAATCCACCGGGGTTGGGCCCGTAACCACCAGTGATCACTGCCGATAGTGCTTCAGAAGATGCGAAGGAAGAATAACTCTGCTTATATATTGATCATCAAATTGAACAGCATTACATTCAGTGGTGCCTTCTCAGCAGTGAGAGTCTGCAAATAAAATTACAGTTCAACGTAATACTCGTTCCATCTCTCCCCCTATCCTATCACTCTTGAATTTCTAATTCTACATCCTCAATTCCATCATTCGAATCCCAAAAGTCCTTCTGAAGTCATCCTGAAGCCATCCAAGTCCCCATCTTTGATCTTTGTTTTCATTTAAATAGAGAAAGATCAGAGAGAAGTTACACATAGATAATTACAACATGATTTATTTTACAAAATTGGGTTGATTCTAACCAGATGGTCAACAAGAAAATATATTTCATTTCATCTCTCAACAAAAGCAAGACGAATTTGGGTTTGCAGCTGAGATTTGAAGGACGGCCGCAACTGCAAATCTCAGAAAATCGTGCTCAAAGAACCCTGCGTTTCTCCCAGTACAAGCCGAGTTTGGGCAAACCATTCTTCATGAAGTTAATTGGGCCCGTTCTGGACAAAACGCATGTTCCGGATTTTCCTGATTCATCTTCATTTGCTCAGAATCTCAACCGCAAAACTGTCACTCCTTAAACCAATGAATTTCTGAGTTGGCAGATTTAAAAATCAAATCTTCAATCTGAAAGTTACCTTGGAGGCTAAAAATGGTGAATAAGGTTATAACCAACTTAATAGAACTATCATTGATAAAATAATTCATAATCATCAATTTATTAGAAATAAAGGAGAATAAATAATATCCATCCATAAGATCATAAATCATTTATAAAATGGATTTAAATAATAAATTATAACAAATGATATGATGAAGAATAGTGGAAAATGGGCGGGATAAGTGTTCAAAAGTGATAATAATAATGGGATATTAACGGCCCAACACCTAGGTAATTGATTCCTCCTAGATCCCAGACTTTATTTTGTAATATTTCTTTACTTGTTAATTGTTCTATTGTTGTTGTTGTCTATTTTCGTTCTCCAAGTCTCCATACCTTATGCTATAATGCTCCACTTTCCATGCTTTCATAGTCTACTACTGTCTTCCTCTTGTCATCGCTCCTCTCCTTTCTTGTTTTTATCTTCTTCTGAAACACTTTCATCATTAACCTTCTTATCAAATCAATTTCTTTGTCCAGTATATGCTCTCTTTGTTGATTATCTTCAACTCTTAATCATTGAATTTCCATTACTATTACCACTATTTTATCCTTACTCTCTTGTTCACTATTGTCTTGCACCTTTTCCGTTACTGTCTTATTGTCTTTCAACACAATTTTCTTCTTCTATTCTCTATACCTGTCAACTTATTCTTGTCTTTCATTTATGAAAACTTCTTTGTCATCCTTCATCAGCAATTTATCCTAAACATTTATCCTCTACTCTTCCAACTTCCTTCTTTGAAAGTCTAACTCTCTATATAATTCAATGATTTTACTTGGAGTAAAATTTGGAAATTTTACACAATCTCCCATTTCTTCATTTGCTATTGACCCATCATCACATGGTCCTTCTTCCTCTGCTAAATCTTTCTTAACATCCTTCAGTATATGTTCTTCCTCTTCTTCTTTCATTTGGTTGTCCACCTGTGCCAAATATGTTCTAGTTTCTATAACAAAATTTGCACTCATAATACAATTATCAAAATAAAAAATATAAGGCCTTTGTACCTCTCCTTCTTCTTCTAGCAACCTTTCAATATGTGTCTTTGATCTCTCCTTTAACTCCTCTATCAGCACATTAGTATGTTGATTCAAACTCAAAGAACTCTTGAGACTATCAGCAAGTCACACTCCAACACCATCTGTTTTAATGATGCCTCTTTGCACTTGTTCACTATAGCAAATTGTTTCTTTTCAAGTCTCCTTGTCATATTCTGCTTCAAAACTTTCATTTTCTGGAAGGTATTCTTTCATGCTTTTGACAGGTTTAAATAACCATTCACAAATTATTAGTTTTAAAATCACAAGTCCTTACAGTCTCATTTGATGCTTCAGTCATCAAGTCTTCTAGCTTCTCTCAATCATTCATATGATCCAAATCCACTTGCTCTTCATCACTTTCAAAAATTAATGGTCCACATTCTGGTTCACATATCAAAACTTCAACATCTTCTTCAACATCTCCCTTTTGTTGTAGCTCAACCCTTTGGAACTTCTCTATTTCCAATTTGTAATCTAAGATCTGTTCAAGTTCCCTCGGCTCCTTTATTAACTGCATATTCACCTATTGATTCCTCTTCTCTTGTAGCCTCCTCCACTTCACTTTCTTTCTCGTGACATAACCATATTTCTGGTCATGCAACATCTCCATTAATACTTCAAGCTGAACTACTATCTTAGCCATTTCTTTATCATATTATTCACCACTCATTCTCATGCCATTTTCCTTGGCATCCTTCTCCTTTTGTCCTTTGCTATGATATCTTTCAGAACCTCTGTTATGACTATCACTAGTCATCATCCTCTCCATATCTATGAGTTCCTCACTCACTTCACTATGAGTTGCACTAAAGCCTCTACAACAGCAAGTCCTCCTTGCTGCCACTTACCTCACCAAGCTTTCCTTTGTACTTGGTATTTTGGGAAGCACTTGGTTCTCTATCTCTGGAACCTCCTTTGAGCACTTCTCTTTGCTCCTTCTAGGCTTCAACTCATCTACATCTTCTAAGAAAACAATTGTCCTCTTTATCCAATCCCTGTTGGAATTTCTCAAGGTTCTACCACATTCTTCTTTCACTTAGAAACTTTTACCAGCTTCTTTTATCTCTTATCAATTCTACCCACATCCTCTATGGAATTTCCTTTGGGAGTTGCAACAATACTTTTGCATTAATACAAAACCACAACTTTCCAATCTTCAAATCAAATTAAAATAAAAACATTTCATCTCACCTTCAATATCTATGTCTGATCTTGTTCTCCCCATTCACCTGCACTTTGAATGGACTGTTCTTTTCACTAGCCTTCAATTGTATCTTCAAACTCTATTACTTCAAGAACTTGCAAACATCCCTCTTACAGTTTAACTACTATAGTCATGCTCTAAATTTCACTCATTCAGTATCTACTAATCATTAGACAAATTTGCATACCTTCACCTATCTTCAGGATCTCACCATTTCTACAAATCTGTTTCAGCAGATCTTCATGCTTCCACTGCGCAAACTTTTGACATTCAGCTACTGTCAATCAAATTTAGAATCTGGTTCTTTCTTTAAATCCTTTGGCTTTATCTTGGAAAATCTTAACTGTCAGCAATAATTTCTCCTTCATTGAGTTTTCTTCCACTCAAAAATTCTTACTAGTTTCCTTCATTACTACTTCTTAAGTCTTGATCTTCTTTTGCTGAGATACTCTATTAGCTGTAACTATCAATCTTCAATCTATTTCTTTATCCAACAAAACTCAAATTAGAGTTAAATAAAACAATACCTGCATGATTTCACAAGCAGTCTCCATCCACTCTTCACATTCGAGTGAATCTCCATTCTTCAAAACATCGCTATGGATTCTTTATGTTTCTGCAATCTCTTCTTAATTTTTACTCACCTACCTCTAAGAAATTAATTGTACTTCTCCAATTTCAATTTCAAACATTTCACAATTCCAACTATACGGATTCATTGGGCATAAATTACTTCCTCTACTTTTCCCAAAGTCTGAACATTATATCAAAATGCAAAAATTACAAGATTAGTATTCCTCTTACCAATTTCCTAGCTTTACCCTAGTTGAAATCACCAACTATCAGCAATACTCTGTCCCTTCTTGTGCACGTAGATTATTCTTCTACTCAGAGACCTCTTTTATGCAGGAAAACCCTACTTTTACCCATAGTATGCATATTGAAATTCATAAACCATTTTGCCCCAGGAATTAATATGACCTACTAGGTCAAATCTTCATTACATAATGGCCCCTTTTATTCCAACTCAGTGGAATGATTTATCAAACTAACCACAGATCAACCCTTAATCAGTGCTTTTATCATCAAGACTTAATGACTCTTATAATCCTTTTATTAATCTTTAATATCGATGCTCTTTATACATCCACTATCATTAAGCTTTCATTAAACCTTCGTTAATAGTAATGTCCGCACATATAACTAAACCCCATAAACCTTTATTAACTTTGGGTCATACATAGACTTAACCCACAAATCAGCTATCAGTGCTTTAATACTATTATAAACCTTTTATAATAAAATACACACCAAACATATGTAAACCATACCTTTTCTTGATTCCTCTGCTTTAGCACGTTTTTCGAGACTTATCTTTATCTCAATCGCAATCTCATAGATCCACTAACATGCCTTCCTCCTTTCTACCCAATATGCGATAACACAACCCGAATTCCAAATACCATAAACGGCATCCATTACCTTCTCGGGTCTGCTCTCATCGCATTTCGCAATGTCACAGATCGCAATTTCTTATGGTCGAATGTTCATCCCTCATAATTGAAACATTGCGATGCGGGATTTAACAAAGATTCTCCACCGTTGATGAGAACATTTGATGCAACAATCAACAAATATTTTGCATGTCGCAATCATCCAAGGCCGCTTTACTCACTCTTGAGATATGTTGCAATGTGATTTCACTTATCCCGTTCTCTATGACTTAATCATGTCCGTTTATCTATTAGATCCAACAGTTACTGTGTATCGATACTTTACTTCCTCGTTCCCCTTTTCACTTATGTTGCGATGTGATTTCACTTATCCCGTTCTCTACGACTTAATCATGTACGTTGATCTCTTAGATCCAACGGTTACTGTGTATCGATACTTTACTTCCTCATTCCCCTTTTCACTTGATTCCTCTGCTTTAGCACGTTTTTCGAGACTTAGCTTTATCTAAATCGCAATCTCGCAGATAAAATTCCTTCCTCCTTTCTACCCAATATGCGATAACACAACCCGAATTCCAAATACCATAAACTGCATCCATTACCTTCTCGGTTTTGCTCTCATCGCAGTTCGCAATGTCACAGATCGCAATTGCTTATGGTCAAATGTTCATCCCTCATAATTGAAACATTGCGATGTGGGATTTAACAACGATTCTCCACCATTGATGAGAACATTTGATGCAACAATCAACAAATATTTCGCATGTCACAATCATCCAAGGCCGCTTTACTCACTCTTGAGATATGTTGCGATGTGATTTCACTTATTCTGTTCTCTGCGACTTAATCATGTCCGTTGATCTGTTAGATCCAACGGTTACTGTGTATCAATAATTTACTTCCTCGTTCCCCTTTTCACTTGGATTGTACGCCATTTCTTCCATTCGACTTTGGTTTCAAATTACTCTAAGGTTTCTTGCCCTTCGTTGTTCCTGCAACGCAATTCCTCTTGAGATTAAGTATGTGTGTTCTTTCATTACTGTCCCTCTAGATCTTTCACTTTGATCCTTTGAATGGTTTCAAAGGTCCATTATGATCCTTTGTATTATTCTTCTCCTCTATGTATTCACCTAGACTCTACTTGCACACATATGTTATAAAGAATACTTTGATTCATTCATAATTCATCATTCGATACTCAAACCACACACTTATACAATTTCGGAATTAATCTCTCTATATATAAACAAACATTTACACAGTCTCACTATCTTTAGCCTGATTTTCTAATGTCAGTGGCATCTATTTACAATCTGTTCGTAGGCTTATAGTCACCCTCTAGTTAGCCTAACTGTCTAATTATCTCACCCTCTCATCTATGCCTTTTTTGGCTTACATTTATACAAAAGGATTCTAAAACCAATTCCTAGTTTAGATCCATAAACCTCTCAACAAAATCCTAAAATCTCTTCCTTGTCCCTAAGGATTCTCTCAAATCCACAAAATCATGAACTAACTCTTAATCTGATTTTTACAATCAATTCTCAAATCCCTCAATCTCTCAACTATCCCAAATCTCTCATATTCTCCTATATTCGAGAATATTTACAAATATGCCTCACTATATTCAATTAAATCCTATTCTAGCTTCTCTCAATAAAATCACTCAAAAATCTTAATAATTACATTAATTCAATACTTAGGAAACCAACTTCCCTTAAACATAATACCCCCTATGTCTACTAAAATACAATGATATTTCTTGAGTTGAATGATCCTGCATCAAAAATTCATCTAGGGCTTCTAGAGGCCACCCACCTCAATCCATCAAACAGTGATTCCACGTCACGGTCGGACATCACCAAAACCCATCATCAGATTGGTCTCCATCCAAGCCTTCCAGGGCTTCTAGAGCGTTTGTCCAACCAAGGCTTCCAGAACTAGTAACTCAACCCACAACTTATACAGGGCTTCCAAAGCATTTGTCCAACCAAGGCTTCTAGGACTAGTAACTCAACCCACCAAGGGCTTCCAGAGAATTTGTCCAACTAGGGCTTCCATGACTAGTAACTCAACCCAAGCTATTATAGGGCTCCCAGAGCGTTTGTTCAACCAGGGCTTCTAGGACTAATAACTCAAACCAAGCTAAGGAAACATGAGAACCAACCAAAACAAAGAAATGAAAGTAAACCCACAATCACCATAGCTATCCAGGAAATGGCTAGGCTAGGCAATCCACTGTCGATCCAAGCAATCCTCCATGCCAATGATAGATCACAACCAAGAAACCACATGCATGTGTCATGCATGTCAAAACTAGTTAAGAAATCATACATGCAACTTGATATCTGCAAGAAAATGTGATGTAGTTGTTGATTTCGATGCGTTCTTTCTCTTTCCTGCTCTTCCTTTTCCTTATTGCTCCATGAATCCAAGTATGCCACACCCTCCAAAAGCGCTCCAAGAAAACTCTAAGTAACCAAGAGTATGAGGGAGAGAGAGAATAATGAGAGAGCTCCAAAACTAAACTGACCAAGTCTTGTCCACTGATCCTCATAAGCATTTTTATTAATGAGGCCTCTATTTTCTTCAATTTCCATTATTTTCCTTCATTTTCCTCCTCACATGCAACCTATGACCTTTCACCTACTTTTTCTCCTAATTTCCATTATTTTCATAAATAAATGTGCCAAAATACATTTTTTCCTCTTTAATGCCTTAGCCATTGCCTTTGCCAATTTCCTTAGCCATAAACAACCAAATCAACACCCCCTAGGATTTTTTTCCCACCATTCAGCTTGGAATACATGTCCCATGGAGACTCTAGGAAAAAGGTCACCTTATACCCACCTGCTAGATCTATTCATAAACTCAAGGATACCTTATGGTTAGATTATGACAATAATGATGAGGAGGCCCGACGTATTTCTTCGATTCAGCATCGTACCAAGTTTTCTCAGGATGGTGAATTGCGAGATTTCTTGAACAATCTAGACACTATGCCTATTTTTGATACACTTCATAACATCTTCAATCTAGATTTTCAAGAAAACTCTGATTCCTAACCTTCCTTATCCCATACTATGGCATCATCTTCCTATACTCTTCAGCCTAAGACCACTCTTGTTGAAATTAGTCCAGGAAAATCCTTACACATTAGTTCAGACCCCGATTAATCTCAGCAAGAGGAGCTTGTTACCTTGTTGTGAAATCATTTGGATGAATTTGCTTGGAGTTATGAAGGCATGAAAGGAATTCCTCCTAAGACTTGTACTCATCATATTTGTGTCCAGGAGGGAGCTCGACCTATCCAAAAACCCTAGAGATGAATGAATCCCACACTAATAGATATTGTTAAGGAGGAATTACAAAAACTCTTAGATGCTAATTTCATCTACCCCATTTCTGATAGCTAGTGGGTCTCTCTATTAGTGATAGTCCCTAAGAAAGATGGGAGATGGTGTATTTGCATTAATTATAACAAAGCCACTCTCAAGGATTACTTTCCCCTTCCTTTCATTGATCAGGTGTTAGA
Source organism: Pinus taeda (assembly GCA_000404065.3). Taxonomy (NCBI): domain Eukaryota; kingdom Viridiplantae; phylum Streptophyta; class Pinopsida; order Pinales; family Pinaceae; genus Pinus; species Pinus taeda. The sequence continues at coordinate 143,977 of APFE030624827.1, read as the reverse complement.
TACCCTTGCCAGTAAAAAGTACTTTTCATTTTTAGATGGCTTAAGTGGGTATAACCAAATCCAGATCACACCCTCAGATCAAGACAAAACTACCTGTACATGCCCTTGGGGTACATTTTCCTACCGAGTGCTTCCTTTCGGGTTGTGTAATGCACCTGCTACCTTTCAAAGGGTTGTGTTGCCTATTTTTGTTGATCTTGAATATGTTGAGATTTATATGGATGATTTTCCTATGTTTGGTAACACATTTGTTGAATCTCCTAAAAATTTAGAAAAAAGTGCTTTTGCATGGCCAAGAGGCCCATCTTGCTTTGAGTGATAAAAAATGTAGATTAATGTGAAAAACAGGGGTGGTTCTTGGTCATTTGGTTGCTAACAAAGGTATTCAAGTAGACCCCGCTAAAATTGAAGTCATTATTCATCTGCCTACACCCAAAACCCAATGGGAAGCGAGATATTTCCTAGGACATGCTAGTTATTACCGAAGATTCATTAAAAAAATTTCAAAGATTGCTACCCCCCTTTTCGATTACTAGCTAAGGATAGTAAATTCACCTGGTCCACAGCTTGCCAACAGTCATTTGAAACATTGAATGAAAAATTAGTACATGCACCAATATTGAGAGGACCAAACTGGTCCCTACCATTTCATATTTCCTCTGATGCTTCAGACACTGCCATTGGCACAGCTTTAGGACAAGAGGGGAATAAACAGTCCTATGTTATTTACTACATCAATAAAAATTTGTCACCTACCAAATTTAACTATACAATGACTGAGAAAGAATTTTTAACCGTTATTTTTGTTATTAATAAATTCATACATTATATTACAGGATATGAAGTTTATGTGCATACTGATCATTCTGTTATAAGATATTTAATGAATAAACCTTTAACTAGTGGTAAAGTGACTAGGTGGTTACTTCTATTACAGGAATTCAATGTTACAATTATTGTTAGACCAGGAAAGTCTAAAGTTGTAGCTGATTATCTTTCCAGATTAAGCAATCCTGGTGAAGCAATCCATGTTGATGATGATTTCCCTGACGAGCATCTTTTTTCTATTTCAGCAAAATCTCCATGGTTTGTTGACATACCCAACTATTTAGTGACCGGAAAGATGCCACCTCATTTATCCGCTCGTGAAAAGTGGAATATTATTTAGAAAAGGGCTTCATATCTTGGATCCACGGAGACCTCTTTTACACTGGACTAGATATTTTTATTCATAGATGTGTAAGGGAGGAAGAAATGTTTGATATTTTAAATTATGCCCGTGATGAACCTTGTGGTGGCAACTTTGCTGACAAACGAACTGAATATAAAATTTTACGCACTGGCTATTTTTGGCCTTCTTTGTTTAAGGATGCCAAACAGTATGTTAGGCATTGTGATAGTTTTCAATGAATGCATCAACCAGTTCAAGCAAATGAAATGCCTTTATGTCCTCAAGTCATGATTGAGCCCTTTGAAAAATGGGCTATTGATTTTGTAGGACCCATAAATCCCACATCTTTAAATAAAAAGCATATCTTGGTTTGTAATGATTTTGTTACTAAATGGGTAGAGGCTAAAGTTGTTTCTTTTTCCACTAAAAAAGTTGTTGTTGATTTTTTTAATGAAATTTTTACTAGATTTGGTGTTCCTAGAGAAATTGTTTCTAACAATGGACCACAATTTGTTTCTAACTTTGTACACGAAGTCATGAATCAATATAAGATTTGACACAGGAAATCTACACCATACCACCTGTCACCAAAAAAATAAACATGCACAGGAAGGATTGGGCTAGTTGATTACATGAAGCCTTATGGGCTTATCGAACCACTTGGAGGAACAGCGCAAGACATACACCATATGAGCTGGTGTATGGAAAACAATTCCTTTTTCCAATTAAATTTTAGATAAAGACTTTTAGTATTTTAGTTCAGTTAGGTCTAGATCTCTCGGAAGCATAGAAACAACATCTGTTGCAGCTAATAGAGTTGGATGAATTTCGAAGGGATGTTGTTCAACAAAATAGTTTGGTGCAGCAACAACACAAGAAGTGGCATGACAAGTTTATCAGGAAGTAAAAGTTCCAACCAAGTGATTGGGTACTTCTCTATGACTCTATATTTAAACATTTTAAAGGGAAGTTCCATACTCATTGGATGGGGCTGTATGAGGTGATTCAAGTCTTCGACAATGGGGTTGTAGAAGTATAAACTATCGATCGGTGAGATTGAGTTTTCCTTGTCAATAGGCATAGGCTTAAAGTATAATTTCAGCCTATTAGAGTCAGTATTTGCATATTGCCATCAGTGATCAAAACTCCTCTTTTATATCATATTAGTGTCCCATTTTGAAATTTTTATCATTCCACCTAGGTCCTCATGCAAAAATTTACTCACTGATGGTAGCCTAAGTCAAAATCCCACTCTCCCTCAAAAAATCAATATTTCCTGGCCCACCTCCATGTGTCTTACTGAGCATACATTCATTTTAAAAGCTCATTTCATCATGTCTTGTGTCAGTCAAGTCTACATGAAGTCTGGTTATTCAAGGTCACATTAGGTCACTAAATTCATTCCTCCAAGGTCAAATAAAAACACCATTCACTTCATAAGGCCAGAAAAATAATTAGAGTGAAAGAAATAATATCCCTTTTTCATTCAAAGAGCATTTGCAAACATATAACTATGGTTTCCAGAGCTCTAATTTTCATTCCAAAAGTATAAGTTTTGTTTCAGATTGTAATTTTATTTCAAAAAGAGAGATGTGATAATTTTATTTATTTATGTAATTTTATGTTTATCATATGTACTAAGTCACTATTCCTGGTTGTTTACTCAAACTTCATTGCCAATATCATCTAAGAAAAATTCAAAAGTAAAGCTTTCCAAAACTCCAACATCATCCACCTGCAAAGGAAAAAGTCAGAAAGGAAATTAGAAAATAGGTCAAAAAGGTGAAATGAAACATTAGAAAGTGGGTTTTAAAGTTAAAAGATCAAATTCACTCAACTATAAAGGACTTCTTGGCTTCAAACTCAACTTCATTTGCGTTCTACCACTGATTGAGCAAACCCCAAGGGACCATTTTTACATTTCTAGGCGAAAATCAGCAGAATATAGCAGGCGTTGCATGTTCTCTTCTGGCGCTACGCATTCTCTTTTGGCACTACGCATTTCCTTAAGGCACTACGTGTTCCCTTAAGGCACTGCGAGTTTTCCTGAGGCATTGCGCACTCTCCATTGGGGTTGCGCATTTTTCCAGGAAGGCTACAGTCACCTCCTCAACTCCTCCAAAGTGCATTCAACCTCCAAACAAGTAAGTACCAGCTAAGGAATGTGTGTTTCTTCCTCATTAAGTCACTCCCAAAGTGTTTAAAGGTTTAATTAGAGATTTGTTGTTTATCCTATATCTAAACCCTAGATCTTCCCCAAAACTACCCTTGAACTCTCAATCCCTTCATACACTCCCCTGCACCTTCTTTCCTTTTCCCTAAACCTTTTTATCCTAAATACCCTCTAAACCCTTTACCCCAAAACCCTAAGTCCTAGGTGCCACAACTACCTAGGCTCCCAAACCCCCTACATTGCAATAATTTCCCCCATTCCAAAAGTTATCCTACTAATCCCTTATATCCTCTTCCATTACATATATCCCTTCACCTGCCTCCTTCATATTTACCCTTCCCCATTTCTTATTCCCAAAAAACCACATTCCAACTACCTTATACCTCCTAGGGTTTGATATGAAACACCATGGCAGAAGAGGAAAACAAACCACACAGTGAGGAAGAGGAAACAGACAGAGAAGAAACAAAGGTCAAGAAAATACAAAAAGGAGGAAAAATATACAAATTTGAGCCCACATATCTCAAGGAACTCTTGGCATCTCCTATGACTGTGACATCCTTCAAATATCTAGGTTGTTATGATTTCTGTGAGCAAGTTTAGGCAGTCCAACATCATCTTGAGTTGACTAGGCTCTTCATATCTAAACTCCAAGGCAACCAAGTCACTCTAGCAAGTATCACTTTTACTTTATCTACTGCCATTATATCAGCTACCACTGGAATCCTAGATATTGGAGAGAAATGGTTTAAACAAGGTGATTTGGAGAGACATTCTTATGAGCCTTACATGAAACCAAGGTACGGAAAAGAAAGAAGGGGCTATTTTCCTTTTTCACACCTCCTTGATAGATATGCCCTGATGATGAAGATTATTATGAAATATTTTTCATGTGAAAGTGGATTTCCTAGGCTCTATTCTTATCACATTCAACTTTTAATGCATTTCACTAGGGTAAAAATGCTCAGTATACCCTACTATATTTTCCCGAGTGTTGAGAAGATGGCCTACGTTGCCCAAAAGAGCAAGTATAAAGATCAAATGAAGAGTCTCTTTCATCATTCCCTAATTAAAATAATAATCCATTATCATCTCAAGGAACTCAACATTGCATGGAGTACCTTTATAGCTAATCCCATATTCACTCATTCATCTACTCAGAATGTTCAAAGCATCCCTTCATCATCTCATCCTTCCACCTCCATTCCTCCATCTCAGCCCATATATCATTCATCTTCATCTCATGAGTCAACCTCACCATCACCTCCATCATCACCATTCCATGAGCATATTCATTCACCTAATAGAGCTAAAATCAGATGTTAGGATATTCCGACACATAGGTAATAGTTAAGTATAACTTGGTCTAGTGTAGAGTTAGGTAAAGTGTGTTTCTTTACTATGTACTTTTGTAACTTACAATCTGATAGTCACAATATGTAGTGATCTAATAGTTCATTCTCTCCTTGGTATTAACGACACTTGATCCGTGACTTAACACCCGATTGGTCCATGATCTCTATTTAAAGAGCATGGAGGGTCATTTGTAGGGTAACCATTCATGAGAGAAGCTTAGGTAAATTTTCATTCTTTTATTAATAAATTTCCTAAAGTGGTCGTGTTGGCTCAGGTTGTGGAATGTTTCCCTCTTTGAGGATTTTAACCACGTCAAAAATACTGGTGTATTGATCTGTGATCTGTTTGTGAGCGGCGTCCTTTGGTGTTCTGTCTAAGGAACTTACCCTGTAAATTCCTACCTAGTATTAGAGCCAAGTTGAGAGCTACATTTGTTGCTGATCCAAATCTGAAGTCGGTAGAACTGCATTTGAATGTTGTTTCCTAGATCTACTATTTTTTACTGCTTTCGGGCCGAGATGACTGCTCTATTATGTTAGGAGCATCTGTTCCAGTGAGGAACCCCTTTTGTTTCACACAAAAGGTTTCCGGCAGCCCTAGCTACGTCATTTTTAAGATCTAGAGGCAAAAAAGAGCTTTCTCAAGTAAGCACACACCCCAAAGCTTCAGGGTATAAAAAAAAAACCTTCCTCTTTTCCAAAAATTACTAACCTTTTAAACTAGCTCATTTGGTCCAAAGTTACTTTATGAGAATAGAGGTCTTGAGTTCAAGTCTTTCTTTTTGTTTAGTTACTTTTTCAAAAAGCACATATAACTTATGTTTTAAAGTTACTTTATGTAAAATTGTTCTCACCCATTATAAAAAGTGAGTCACTTATAATTCTAAAGCCTCCTTATCTTTTATTTAAGTTACAATTTAGTGGGTAGCTCATAAAGTACCATTGTAAAAGTGACTTTCACTTATTTATAAAAGTGAGTCATATAATTTTTTTTTTAAAGTGAGCTAATTAGATTAAGTTTGGAAAGAGGGAGGAATTTTTTTAAAATATAACATTATCATTCATTTCCACACAATCCCGCACTTCGTCGGCATCTTCAACAACTTTTCCTCAAAAAGCCATAACGTCTTCATCCAAAAGTCGTTTTCAGAGCCATTTTTTTTAATCAACCTAATTTTTCGAGATATTTCCATTGGAACAATTAGCTTTAGCATCTATATCCTTAGTTTTTGTTAGAATGGAAAGTCCATGCAAATTTATTCTTGATAGCACCAACTACTTCCAATGGAGGTCCAACATTATGGATTTTCTTAGAAGTAAAGGTCTTTACAAAATAGCCTCAAGCCAAGAAACCAAACCGAAAGATCAAGATAAGGTAGCCAAATGGAAAAATAGGCAAGATCAAGCGCGTGGTTAATAGGGATGTCTATTTCTCCAAACCTTAGATTCCATATCACAGAACTTGATGCTCCTAATGAAGCAATGAAACAGATCACTAAAGTTTTTGGAATTAAAAATGAACTTAGAGCCCATCAACTCGAAAATGAGTTGCTTACATTGGACCCCAATAATTTTTCTTCCATTAAATATTTTTTGTCCAAGTTCAATACCCTTAGACTTCTATTGGAAGGTGTTAAGTTTAAGAAATAATATGGTAACCTTATCTATTCCATTCTTACTAAGTTGGGACCAGCCTACTCTATGTTTGTTTCCACCTTCCACTCCACAAGAGAAGCCTTCATTTCTCAAGGACAAGACTACAATTTCCCCTTCCTTTGATGCCTTTTTTTATTATTTAATAAGAGAACAAGAAAAACTCTTACACCTTGGTCTTCTTAATCTTGGAAACTCTTTTAAGAAAGCCTTAGCCGCCCAGCAGCAACCAAATTCAAAAAATCCTAAGAATTCGTATCCTAAAAGAATGGTCCTAAACCAAACAAGGGTCCTAAGCAATTGCAGTCTCAAAATGAAAAATCATTTCAACAAAATGATAAGGCAAATAAAAACAAAGGGAAGAAGACTGATAGACATTGCCACTTTTGTAATCAAGATGGCCACTTAGAATCCAAATGCTTTAAGAAGATGGAAGCCTTGGAAGCAGCAATGAAGAAGCATAACATCCATTTGGAGCACTCTTCAACTTCAACTTCATCTTCAGAAATAGCACTTTGTGCATGTGGTTGTCAAACATCTCAGTCTGGATATGTACTAAATGTATCTTCTTCTTCTAATTCTCATGAGTGGATCATTGATTTCGGAGCTTCTTATCACATGGCCAAAAACAAAGCCATGTTTTCTTCTTTAAATGATTGTAACACCAAAAATATATATGTTGGTGATGATAGATCTCTTAGTGTTGTAGGGACTGGAACTGTTCATCTAGACAATGGTCAATTTAATGATGTATTATGTGTTCCAACCTTATACTGCAACCTTCTATCTGTATATCAGATAACTCATTCAGGTGAAGGTAAAATCATTGAATTTTCACCTCACGATGTTGTAATTAAGGACCTAAGAGATCCTAGACAGATTTTAGCTACTGGCATTGTTGATGATTCTACAAGGTTGTATAAGTTAAACAACTATGGGTCATCAAATCTTCCCTCAGTATTTGTTGCTTATAAAGATGAAGTGAGTAAACTTTGGCATTGGCGATTTGGTCACTTAAACTATCGCTCCCTTTAGAATCTATGTAAAGAAAATATGGTGACAGGTCTTCCTATGGTATCTTGTAGAGATGGTGTTTGTTCCAGATGTGCACTCGGAAAACATCATCGGGATAGTTTTGAAAAACATGCCTCTTGGCACGCCTCAGCCCTTTTACAGCTTGTGCATAGTGATTTAAGTGGTCCACTTCCAGTTGTTTCATTCTCTGGCTACAAGTATTTCTTAACTTTCATTGATGATTTCTCCGGACGCACTCGGTATACTTCTTAACACTCAAGAGTGAAGTATTTAACATGTTCTTGGCCTTTAAGGCCTTTGTTGAGAAATAATCTAGACATCAAATTCTTAAGCTAAGATCTGATAATGGCGAGAATATGTTAACAACAAATTCATCAACTTTTGCACTGAAAATGGAATTCAAATGCAACATACTGTTCCATATATCCCACAATAAAATGGTGTAGCTGAAAGAAAGAAATGCACCTTAAAGGAAATCGCTAATTGTATGCTTAAATCTAAAGGACTTAGTCTTAATTTTTGGGCAGAAGCAATTAACTATGCAAATTACATAATAAATCATACTCCTACTAAGGTTTTAAAGACTATCACTCCAAAAGAAGCATGGAGCTCAATTAAACCAGATGTAAGTCACTTTTGTGTTTTTGGAAGTGAAGCATGGGCCCATACTCCAGATGAGAAACATAAATCTTTAGAACCTAAGAGTGAAAAATGTATTTTTGTTGGATATCCTGAAGATGTCAAAGGATACAGACTTATTCTACTTAAGACCAAAAATGTTATCAATAGAAGAGATGTAAAGTTTGTTGAAAATATATCGACCTACGAGCCTAGTTCGGCGGAAGTGCCACCTCTCTCTATCCCTTCTACTTCTTAAAATATTTCTTCTTCAGATAATGACAGCAAGGATGATAATCCCCCCCCCCCACCTTCTCAGGATCCTCCTTTAGCTCCTTAGCTTCCAAAATGGGTTTGTGCTACTCGAGATGCAGCAGGTGCTCTTGCCGGTGATCCTACAAATCAGCAACCTACACGTTCTCAATTCGATAGAGCCTCTTCTTTACTGGCTCAAGCTTCAGCGAATTATGATCCTGACACCTTTGCAGAAGCTTCAGGCCATCCAAATTGGGACGCAACTATGAATGAAGAATATCATTCATTATTGGCAAATGATACATGGGATCTTGTTCTTCTTCCAAAGGGACAAAAACTTGTTAGATGCAAATGGGTTTACAAAACCAAGTTTGGACCAGATGGAAAAGTTGATAGACATAAAGTTTGTCTTGTTGCTAAGGGTTTTTCACAAGTTGAAGGCATTGACTATACTGAAACCTTCTCCCCTGTTGCCAAAATGAACTTTATCTGCCTCGTTCTTTCCCTTGCTACCTCTTTCAAATGGGAAGTCCATCAGATGGATGTTAAATCTGCCTTCTTGCATGGGACATGAAGAAATCTATATGGAACAACCTCCTGGCTTTATACAAACAAACTCCAGCCTTGTATGTCGGCTTAAGAAATCCCTTTATGGTCTCAAGCAAGCCCCTTGAGCTTGGTATGCCAAAATGGATAGCTTTCTTTTAGATATTGGCTTTTCTAAGTATCATTCTGACAACACTGTCTACACCAAGAAAGTGGGTAAGTCTCTTATCATTCTTGTTCTTTATGTTGATGATCTTATCCTTACTAGTAGTGATCCCAACCTTATAAACCATGCGAAGTCCAACCTTAAAAAGTAGTTTGAATGATAGACTTAGGGCACTTGCATTATTTTCTTGGTCTTCAAGTCTTGCAATCCAAGGAAGGTATTTCTCTTTCCCAGTCCAGGTATGCATGTGATCTTCTACGCCACTTTCACATGGAAGACTGTAAGCCAGCCCCTTCTCCCTTTTAGTCTAGAGTCAAACTTTCAGTCACTTGTACTTCCCTTGAAGCTGAAGCTACCTTATACCGTCAACTTGTAGCAAAACTTTTGTATCTAACCCATACCTGTCCTGACCTTTCCTTTATTGTTGGTCTTATTGCTCGGTTTAGCAAAACCCACATGAAATTCATTGGAAAGCAGCTAAAAGAATACTTCGTTATGTTCGAGGTACAATTCAATTTGGGATTGTTAAAATTGGCAACTAGGGCCAAACTCCATGTGGGTCATCTTATTTATGGCAACTGATATTTTAATTGGATCCCTCTCATCAAGAGGTGTAGGATTGATCTAAAGATCATCCGATTCCGATAAGTATTTATGAAGTTATGAATTTATTTATGTTATAAATCAAATTTTCAAGTCAGCCAGCAACTTGAGTAGGCTCAGAAGCCCAATAGACGTGTCTATTCATCATCCACGTTTTAGTATAAATTGGTGAGGACTTGAAGTCATTTTAGGAATGTATTCTTGAGGTGATCTCCTCTCCGCGTCTTGGGTTTTTGGAGAAGGAGAGAACAAAAGAATACGCTAGCCTAGAAGGAGCCCTAGCTACAGATGATGCCCTAACCCTATCCGATGTAAATGGAGACATATACGCAAGCATATAAGGATGATCAGAATGGCGTAGCGGAAGTTTCTGATGGCCCATCTAAAAGATCACTTCATTGGGAAGTTTGGATCTAAGGGTGGAAGGAAAGGCGGATGCCTTGGTTGCAATAAGTTCGGCCATTATGCAAAGGAGTGTCCAAATGGCCAACTCTTCATAGAAAGCAAGGAACCCCAAGAATAGAAGTCGGTTGTTATAAGTACCACTAAGACCGGATACATAACTACGAGTATGACCTCGTATGAAATTGCCTGGTTGTGGAAACTCTTCAGTGAGTACACATGATGAATACCACTATGATTATCTGTGACAACCAGAGGTAGGACTCGATTATTAAGGAATCTCGTATTCAATAATTGCTCCAACAGACAGACATCTGATACTGCCTTATCTGGGATATGGTAAGTCGATGAGCAAGGAGGCTCCATCGCATTGAGATGATGTACAGGTCGCTAAACTTTGTCAGAGCCCCAAGGAAAGATCAAATTTGTGATTTTCCCGAACAACTTGGAGTCGTCAAGAGACCCTTGTAAAAGGGTCCTGTATGTTGCATACATTGAGATCTGGGAGCTCTGGGGGCTTGCGGTTCTTACTAGAGCAACATACGACCACAGGGTGACTCACCCTCCCCTAGTGGTGCACACTAGAACAAGATGATTCGCTCTCTTGTGGGACAGGATGATTCGCTCTCTTGTGAACAAGATGATTCGCTCTCTTGTGGGACACGATGATTCGCTCTCCTGTGAACAAGATGATTCGCTCTCTTGTGGGACAGGATGATTCGCTCTCCTATGGACAGGATGATTCGTTCTCCTATGAACAAGATGATTCGCCTCTTGTGGAACAAGATGATTCACTCTCTTGTGGGACAGGATGATTCGCTCTCCTGTGAACAAGATGATTCGCTCACTTGTGGGACAAGATGAATCACTCTATTGTGGGATAGGATGATTTGCTCTCTTGTGTAGCAAGATGATTAGTTCTCCTGTGAGGTCTGGATGATGTGTTCTCCATGACAATTGTGTAGCAGGAGGATTAGTTCTCATGTGAGGACAGGATTGATTAGTTCTTCTGTCAAGGCATCCTACCCATGCAGTCTGGGACTCATGGGAAGTACCTTTCATCTGATCAATGAGCAGGGAAATGAGGATAGGGACCATAGTAGTACTGATGGACGCATTGTCGTATCGACCGTACTCCCTATGCTAGGATGACCTTCATTGATCTGGGATCAATGATACTGGTCTGGGACCAGTTGTACCCACTATGACGCTGACTTCACTTCAGGTTGGTTGAGACTGGTCTGGGACCAGTGGTACATACTCTGAGACTGATTTCGGGTCAATGGAGGACTGGTCTGGGACCAGTTGTAGGAGTTGTACCCACTATGACACTGACTTCGGGTCGGTTGAGACTGGTCTGGGACCAATGGTACATACTTTGAGACTGATTTCGAGTCAATGGAGGACTAGTCTGGGACCAGTGGTACACACTCTAAGACTGATGATGCTAGTCTGGGACCAATAGTAGGAGTGGTACCCACCTATGTCACAAGGTTTGTCGAATTTGAACCTTGAGGTTTGAAATTTGGCGAACCCAAAAAAAATTCAAATTCGTTCAAGTTTGGCGAACCTGATAGTTGAACCTGAAATTCGAACCTCAACGAATTTGAACCTAATAGTCAAACCTCGAACCTCAACGAATTTGAACCTAAAGACGAACTTGAACCCCAATTTTATAATTTATCAGACAAAATTAACAAAACAACAAAAATATATATTATAATTATATATATATATATATTATATTGGGGTGAGGTTAGATTTCGAGCAATTTTTGTCAGTTGTTTTAAGGTTTACTAGAAAAACCATGGGCAACACATGGTTCTCTTGTTCCGCTTCCCACCAATTAGTTTCCTGCGGTGGACACTAGTTTGGCTTTATTTACCATGGTTGTCGACTAATTTTCACAAGCCAATTTCAGTCTGAGTGTACTCGCTCTACTGTGCTCAATGCTACCGCTGTGTGTTGTATTCTCTGCAATTTCTTGGATTCAATTACTAGACGCTGCTTGTCCTTGCCCCCCGGAGCGTGAAGTTAATAGTGGTCGTGATTTGTGGCTCATGGGTGCTCACTGCTACTCATATAGTTTTATTGATTGATTTTGATTTTTTATTATTTTATGTCATATATATATATATATATATATATATATATATATAGTCGAACTTAATGTCGAACCTCATACGAACCTCATCGGAAAATTTGAATTCAAATCGAACTTAATTGTTTCCGAACTCGAATTCGAACCCGAACCATGTGACATAGGTACCCACTATGACGCTGACTTTGGGTCGGTTGAGACTGGTCTGGGACCAGTGGTACGCACCCTGAGACTGACTTCGGGTCAGTGGAGAATGGTATGAGACATTCTCGATCAATTCTTCTTTTTCATGGTCCAACAAAGCAGAGCTTAGCAAAGCAGAACAGGGCACTAATGGCAGAGATAGTACAATCGGACATATGGATCAGCGGATGGAGTTCTCCCTAGTTAAGAGGGAGTGTTAAAATTGGCAACTAGGGCCAAACTCCATGTGGGTCATCTTATTTATGGCAGCTGATATTTTAATTGGATCCCTCTCATTGAGAGGTGTAGGATTGATCTAAAGATCATTCGATTCCAATAAGTATTTATGAAGTTATGAATTTATTTATGTTATAAATCAAATTGTCAAGTCGGCCAGCAACTTGAGTAGGCTCAAAAGCCCAATAGACGTGTCTATTCATCATCTACGTTTTAGTATAAATTGGTGAGGACTTGAAATCATTTTAGGAATGTATTCCTGAGGTGATCTCTTCTCCACATCTTGGGTTTTTGGAGAAGGAGAGAACAAAAGAATACGTTGGCCTAGAAGGAGCCCTAGCTGCAGATGATGCCCTAACCCTATCCGCTGTAAATGGAGACATATACGTAGGCATATAAGGATGATCTATGATGTCCAAAAGTCTGATATGTTTGCCCTAAACCTAAACTTAACAGGGATTCATTACAGTGCATAAGCATCTCCTCTATTGGTTGGTTTCACTGATTCTGATTGGGCTGGTGACCTTGATGATCGGAAGTCTACTGTAGATTATGTGTTCACTTTTGGTTCTGGACCTATTACATGTGCTTGTAAGAAACAATATGTCATTTCTCTTTCTTCAGCAGAAGCAGAGTATCATGGCGTCATAGAAGCTAGTAAGGAAGCCTCGTGGCTTCATCAGATCGTGTCAGAGTTTGGCTTTCAGCAACAACATCCGACTACACTTTGGTGAGATAATCAAAGTGTCATTCAACTATGCAAAGATCCAGTCCAACATCAACGTAGCAAACACATTGAACTACACATGCACTTCATCAAAAAGCTCATTCATGACCATGTTCTTGAAGTGCAATATTGTTCAACTGATGATCAAATTGCAGACATCCTTACAAAGGCTCTCACAGAGACGAAGTTTTCTAAACTTCAATTTATGTTTGGAGTTCAAAAAGTTCAGATATGCCTCGAACTGTGTGCCCATTGCTGACTGTACTTCCTCAAATTTAGTGCCAAAAAGTCGTTGAAAACAACCTCGATTTTTGTGCTACTTGTAGTAGACAGTCCCAAAATCCATGCTTCGAATTTCATGCCAGAACAGCATTGTACCTTCCTCGAAATTCATGCCAAAAATGCCTCAAATTTTGTGCTTCCTTTTAGCTATTGTTCTTGTCAGGCCAGGAGTAACTCCAGACTTGGCAGAAAAAGGGATTCGTTTATTTCATTAGGTAGCTATTGTTATATACAAGGATGTCACTGCTCAGTTCATCTTCTTGATGACTGTTCACATTCCAAATTCACCCAATCGCAGAGGATTAGGTGTCAACATTCCCCCCCTTAATCTGAAGGGATGTTGGTGAGTCCAAGCATCGTTCTG